>OY728163.1:353547925-353846283 GCA_963277665.1 Viscum album
CCTTTATTTTTAACAACCAATGATTAAATATACATGAAATTTAGAGAATCTTTTATATGTATTCGAGGTTCTTCATCAATAGAGAATCATCTGTATCTATTCATAGATTCTTTGTCAATAGTATCCTTAAAAACATTTATATAAAAGTCTCTTGGTCCTTATGATGACCAGGCTGGTTTTAAAGCCACTCAGTGGGGCACTTGAAGTTTATCGTCATTCAGAAGGACAAGGATTATTTCAAAGTTGGGATCGAACCCATAAATGGGCTACCTATGTATCCTTTGTTTTGGAAAAGGAATCAGAACCCACGTAGTTCGAGTAATGGAGTATGATGTTTATGATTGATGGCTCAAAGAAGAATGTCATAATTACTTTTACACTCTAAGCTCGCGTGAGTCATGCTCGGTGTGAGAAACAAGAGGAATTGGTAAAAATTAGACAATTGTGCCATGAAATATGCAATCATAAGAAATTGTTTGGGGCTTATGTATGTATGACTGCCCAGATAGATGAAGGTTTAGGATTCACTTTTGGAGAGAAAATCCATGAACATGGTCCATAAAGGTATATGTGCTTCATGGAGATTTGAATACTCTAATTTTGGGGCTTACTCCTAAGGAGGATGCCCAAGTTAGGAGGAGACTTATGATTGGGTTTTACTCCTGAAAAGGAAACCCAAATCAAGGGTAATTTAGGACTGGTTAAAGAGAAATTAGGGGACTTGGGGCTTACTCCTGAGAAGGATGCCCAAGATTATAACTGGGTTTTATACTTGAAAAAGGAGACCCATGTTAGGGATTAAGGCTTGGGGCTTACTCCTAAGAAGGATGCCCACATTACGGGACACGGGGCTTATTCCTAAGAAGGATGCCCAAGATTTATGACTGGGACTTATTCCTGAGAAGGAAGCCCAGGTTAGGGGACTTGGTTTGGGGCTTACTCCTGAAGAGGATGCCCATATTTAGGGATTGGGGCTTACTCCTAAGGAGGATGCCCAAGTTAAGGAATTAAGGTTTGGGGCTTACTCCTGAGGAGTATGCCCATGTTTGAGAACTTTAAGAATTTGGGGCTTACTCCTAAGGAGGATGCCCAGATTAAAGAACTTATAACTGGGGATTATTGCTGAAAAGGAGACCCATGTTAAGGATTCTCTCATCTTAAAGGATGAGGTTGAATGAATGAACTCTCAATCTTTGGTGACATAAAGATGTTTGAATCACTAGGTTTTGAGAGATATTCCACAGAATTCCTTTCAGATAAGGAAGTCAAATCAAGAAATCATTCCATAAATGGCTTTGAAGAGTATCTTGAAGACTGAATCTTGAATAGGAAATGTGAAATGGCTTAAGAGGGGTGAAATGGGCAGAAAAGGCACCCAGAAAAGGAATGGGCGCGCAAGTCTTGGAAGGCACGCAGGTACTGCGGCGGCGCGCAAGTATTGGTCGCGCAAGTATACCTGCGTGACATTAGGGGTACTTGCACGATTTTCAACCAGCATTGAAATGCTTGAGAGACTCTTTATTCAACCCTTTAGAATCCTCTTGAGGTTCTTCCAGAAAAAGGACGCGAAAGTTATATTGAAGGAAATAAGTCGACGCGCAAGTGTTGATAAGTTTCAACACTTAGGCCTTCCTTCTTCTCTTTAGATCTTCCGTTCTAGGTACGAAATTACCTTAGAAGTGTTCCGGAAGCTTTGAGAAGAGACTTGGGCGTCAGGAGCTTCAATCCGAGTTTCTGAAAAAAAATCCCCTCGAATGGGGGGCCCACAGGGTTTATTTATAGGCAAAAGAAGGCCCTGGGCGGTTACCGGGGGTTACCACTTAGCTCGCGCAAGTCACTTGCGCGACCAAGGTCGTCGCGCAAGTGTACTTGCGCGACAGTGAGATAACTTGCGCGGTGCAGTTGCTTTTGATCCTGTGTTCATGCCTTTGTCGATTTTTGATGTTTTTCTTCAAAGGATGAATCACTTTGAGCTCAGATATTCCCCTTTTCCGATCTTTAGATTATGTGACGAAAGGAGCGTCAACAAAAGTACCCCCTCAGAGTTGGATCTGGAAAGAAATGAGGATTTGACTCTGAGGAAATTGAATACATTCAAAGGAAAAGGGGGCACACAAGTCTTCAGGGCATAGAGGGCAGCACGCAAGTGTGCTGGAACTTGAATTTTATTTAGAGTTCCTTTGTCTTTTGTGGGCAGTTTAAAGTCATGCATGCTGGACATAAAGGGGCTAATGTTTAAGGTCGAAATAGCTTTGACCAAAAATGGGTTAAAATTGATTCAATTCCTTGACAATTTATCTGAAAACATATTACCATACTCATGTATGAGAGAAAAAATGTAAACTATGGCTTAAGAATATTTGAATCTGAGGAATGATATGAAAAAGTGCTAAAAGGCATTAGAAGAAGTATTTTCCAAGAATGAAGTTACTATTATTTAACAAAACCCGTTCGGGGGTTGAAATATGCAGGGCCACCTAAGGGTATTGGCTGCATGGTTAAATAAATAGCATCATTCGGCTGACAAGTCTGTTATGTGGACTGTTTATGCAAGGCCACCTATGGGCACGTGCTGCATAGTCAGGCAAAACAACTCCCAGAAATTTACTTTCCTAGTGCTAAAAGCCAGTGAAAGTTTATGGAGATTCAAATTTTCTAATGTATAGAGTTTGTTGTATAGAAAGAGGTACTTGAATATGGAGAAGATATTTCCGAACAAGAATATCGAAGAACTGGATGAACATCACTCCTATGAAGGTCTGACCCAAACGTAGGGAAGAAGAATAAACCATAGACTTGAATACTTTCAGATCATGAAAAAGGATATGGGACAAATATGTTAAGGATGGCTATTTTTTGTGGATCCCTACATACTGTAGTTTAAGACAAATAAGGACAAAAGAGGCATTCTTCCCAAGAATGAAGTTACTATTATTTAACAAAACCCGTTAGGGGGTTGAAATATGCAGGGCCACCTAAGGGCATTGGATGCAAGGTCAAATAAATAGCATCTTTTGGCTGACAAGTCTGTTATGTGGACTGTTTATTCAAGGTCACCTATGGGCACGTGCTGCATAGTCAGGCAAAAGAATTCTCAGAAGTTTGACATTTTTGTGATTAGAAGTCATGAAAAGGGTTATGAAGATCTGAAAATATTTAAGCTTAGGATTATAACACATAGAGATGGGTATTGTCCAATGTATATAGAGATACATAGGTCACTGATAACCATAATCGTGTTATGGCTGGGTACTGAATTGAAACTTGGACTTCACTACGTATCTTATAAGAATGAGAATCAACCCATACGTAGTTCTTGAAATGCAGTTTAACGTCGTGCAGGACGAAAGTATGAGTGATCTTAGTTTAGGGTCATAGAATTCGGACCATAATAATGAATACACAGTGTGTGTTTTCATGAGGACTTTTCATCCAAGGTAATGAAAGTGAAATTTGGGGTTAGGACCAAATGACTTGGGACTGGATTCGAGGGAAACTCGAATGTTCCTACGTGTCCCATAAGGATGGGAATCAAGTCCACGTAGTTCTAGAACTACCCTTTGTACAAATTTGGTTCGTACATGTGAAGGGTGAAAGGGGACTTTAGTGCAATGATGGTTTAACCTAAGATAAAAAGTTTAGGCATTACCGTGTATGCACGTAGTCTTTCGAAAATGAAAACCATAATTGAAAAATCAATGTCAATAATAGTTCTCTCTCAAATGAGGAAATCAAAGAATATTGTATTTTATTGTCATACCGGACAAAAGTGTTGTATAGTTTAACGTCGTATAACAAGGACGAAAATGAATCAATGTAAAGATATTGATTCCAGGGGCGGTTTCACGAATCAACATCATATGAGATGGTGGTGAACCGACGTGAAGAGATTGTTTTTGGGCTTGAACCCTGGGAGGTTGCCTACATACACAGCCTGGAGGGCAAGGATCAAAGTCCGTGTAGTTCAATTAAAGAATGAATTAATGATCAAGTTGTTCTTGGGGACAACGATCTAATTAAAATGTTGTTGGGACTTACACATGGTTAGGGGCCCAAAGAGAGGGTTATGGTTGAGGTTTGCTCTAAGCTCACGTGAGTCATACTCGGTGTGAGAAACAAGAGGTAATAACAACCTTAACGATGCACAGTTTAATGTCATGTAGGACATATTCAGGGACTATGCAGTTTAAAGTCATGCAGTTAGGACTATTGGTGCTGCACAGTTTAGTGTCATGTAGCAGGGAAAAAATAACAGTTTAATGTCATGTAGGACATATCAAGGACTTTCTGTACAGTTTAGCTTCTTGTAGTTAGGACGATGGGGACAATACAGTTTAACGTCATATTGGACGAAAGGGGGATTGTGCAGTTTATTGTCATGATGTAAGGACAAAAGAGTGTACCATTTTAACGTCATATCGGACAAAAGTGCAAATAGTTTAAGGTCATATGCATGGACCGTGAATGGTGCAGTTTAATGTCATACTGGACCTTTACGATTATATAGTTTAACGTCTTTCCAGACGTAAGGGACTTTTATACAGTTTAGCGTCATGTAGTTAGGACGTCACAGTTTAACGTCTTGCTAGACGTAAGGGATTTGCAAATAGTTTATGTTCATATACATGGACCAGGGATGATGCAGTTTAAGGTCATGCTGGACGGTTTCGGGAAATTTTTCACAGTTTAATGTCGTGTGGGACGAAGTGGCAGTTTAAAGTCATACTGGACCATGGCTGTATAGTTTAACGTCATATAGCAAGGACGAACTGGTGCTGCACAGTTTAGTGTCATTTTGCAGGGACATCTTCTTTTCTACAGTTTAATGTCATGTTGGGCGAAAAAAAGGTTATACAGTTTATCATCATGTTGGACGATAGAACATTGTTGTACAGTTTAAAGTCATGTAGCTAGGACTAAGGTGAACCAATATGAGGATATCAGTTCTGGGGACTTTTTACAGTTTATCGTCATGCTGGACGATGAAAGTGCCACACAGTTTAATTTCATGTTGCTAGGACACAATATAGTTTAATGTCATCTCGGACAAAATATAGTTTAATGTCATCTCGGACAAAATATAGTTTAATGTCATCTCGGACAAATAAGGAACTTCTGTACAGTTTAATGTCATGTAGATAGGACATAATACAGTTTAGTGTCATGTAGGACATAATACAGTTTAGTGTCATGTAGGACATAATACAGTTTAGTGTCATGTAGGACATAATACAGTTTAGTGTCATGTAGGACATAATACATTTTAGTGTCATGTAGGACATAATACAGTTTAGTTTCATGTAGGACATAATACAGTTTAGTGTCCTGTAGGACATAATACGAACCAATGTGACTGTTTTGGCTCTGGGAACAATATTTTGTGTTTATACAAAATACTTCTTCAGAAATCTGGCATTGGTTGGAGTCGTGATGAGTTCTCCATCCATTGAGATTAAACAGAACCAAAGATTAACTCTTCGTCTGATAAAGATTCTGCCTGGTTAGCCTGTTTAGGCTGTGCCGTTTGGTGGGACGGTGCCCGTGGCTTTGAAGTAGATGGCATGAAATCTTCCAGAGTCAAAGACAATTTAGGCTTTGATACATACTCATCTTCTTCTGATTCCTCTTTCTACTTTAAATTGCGCTGCCCTTTTGAGGATTTGTCTTTTGATGGAGGCTTTACTACAGCTTTTGTAGGCGACACAATTGGCTTCTTCAATTGTGTTCACAAAATGGAATGGGTCCAATTGATTGTCTTTCTGACCATCCAATCATCATATTTTTTCGCAGTTTTGCTTTTGACTTCCTGCCACTCGCCTCCTTCCTCTGGATCTGTAGTGGTAATACATGCTACATGAGCTGAAGAACCCTTCAATTTGACTTGTCCCAAGTCGACCATCTTTTGCAGGAGGTCTTTAAAGAAGAAACACTCCTGGATAGGATGCCCCAACATTTGATGAAAGGGACAATAATTGGGACGGTCTTCATCTCCTTCCTTGTTTAGCCTCTTGGGCACTGGTAATTGAACCAAATTATTTTCCAGAGCTGAAATGAAGTAACCAGGAACTTGCTCATTTCGGAAAGAGTATGTTTTACTCTTCATATCCTCAAATTGTATTCGTCGTTGATCTCTTTGATCATTTGGACAAAACAGCCTTTGTTTTTGGAATTCAGGAGGTGGAGTCATTCGAGAAGATGAAGGTTTTGAAGTAGATATCGGCACAGGTGCTTGTTTAAGCATAACTATAGCAGTATCAGCTTTACCCATTCTTCTTCCTGGAGGTGATGGAATTACACGAGATTTAACCTTAGCCTGTATAAGGGAATCTTCAATCTGCTGAGCGATTGAAGTAAGGTCTTGAAACCCTCCTGTGTATTTCACAGGGATCAATGGAGTGCGTAATTCGTCACGCAAATTTGAAACACAGATTGGCAATAATTCATCCTGAGGGAGTGCTAAACTCAGGGAATACGTTAATCCCTTCCAACGAGCAATGAAATTAGAGACTCTTTTATTTTCCCTTTGCTTGCAGTTTGTAAGATCGAAAACTATCGTTTTTGGCAAAGTTGAGCTAAACTGAAGAAGGAATTTTTGATGAAGATCCTCCCATCCGATGACTGACCGGGATAGCAGGCTTTTATACAAGACAAAAGCTGGTCCTTGCAAGGTTCGCATGAAGCATCTGAGTTTCACTGCTTCTTGCTTCTCTGGAGTTCCCATCATAGGACCACAAGAAGACACGTAATGCGTCAAATGTTTTTCAGGGTCTCCTAATCCATTTAAAGTAGGGAAAACAGGGTTTCCAAAACTGGATGGAGGAGAAATTGAATCTACCCATTTAGGGTAAACTTTCTTTTCAGGTTGAACTTGCGCCTGTTTCCCTTCCATAGTTTCTAACCGAGCTGTTAATGACTCAATAGTAGTTATTAACTTTTGAGAAACATCAGGTTGAACTTGGTTTTGGGTAGGCGCAATGAATGGAGCTTGGACAGACGTGGTGGTTGGTGATGCAACTGATGGTAGTGCTGCCAACCGTTGTTGCGTTTGACCCTTAGGATTAGACCTCTGAGGGTGTATTGATAAAGGAACATATTCCTGATCCATCTCAGTAGTTACAACAAATTCCTTCGACTGTCAGACTTCATCATTCTTAAGAAGAAGACTACTCTGAAGTAGTTTTACATTCAACCTTCTTAATTCTTTCATTTCTTCCTCCTGTTGTGCAAACCTTTTCTCTAATGAGAGCGATTGACCTCCTTCAGAGGAAGGGTGAGAAGTAACCTGATTCTTTCCTTTCCCCTTATTAGATCCTTTTCGGAGAGGGGGAAGTGGGTTACTTGAAAGAATACCCATATTTTGGGTAATCCTTTGATTACGTGTGCGCACACCTTCTTCATTTAGGTCTGTGTCCGCAAATTCTTGAGCAGGAACCTCTTCATCTGATCCCTCTGATTGAGCCTCATCTGGTGAATCAGCAGCAACGGCATTGATAACATTAATGGATGCATATTTCATGGAATCCTTTCTATCAGCATTTCTGTGATATTGTATTCTTCCATGTCCATGATGAGACATGGCATTCCGTTGACTTGATCCCTCAGGAACTTCTTGGAGAACCGTCACTTGGAGAGAATCTCCTGATAGCTTGGCTCTTCGTTCCTCTTGAGGCTTATTCCCTAATCGAGAGAATACTAACTTTCTCTGAGGGAGGGATTGAGGATTTGAAAAAGTCCCCAGTCCGGTGGACTGGGGATGTTCCTGCTGTTTCCGCTCAACTCCTCGAATCCCATTTGTTGACTCTGAGGGTTGGGTTAGAGAAGTCCCCATTCTGACAAGCTGGGGTGTCTCTTGACATGCTATGTCTGAGATCTTCTTAAAATCTCTCTTGATCTTGTGAATCTTAGTTCGGAAATTAGCTAGATGCATTAACCTGTGTCCACTTTTATCACCTGGTTCAACAGACCATTGGATGATTTCCGAAACTTTTGTCATTTGATGACGTGTTTTCTCCAGACAAGAGGCTTGTGCAATATTCTCGCCTGCTTGATGTAAGAGAAATTCAACAACTTGTTCTCTATATACTTGATTTTGAGAGGAACTAGTTGAAGCCTGTTCTTGAGCAAGATTTTGATTATGAACAAAGCCCATTGACTGTGGCCGGCCATGGGCAATAACATTGCATGAGACCATTTTAGGCAGGCTTTGCTGACTGGAAAGCACTGTGAAATGTAATGCTCCGTGAACACCCCGTCCTCTGATATGAACATCAGATGGAGCATTGGAAATTAACTGATGCAATTTTCATAGTGCACCAAGGCATGAACGTTGAAGGGTTCTCTGTTGCTTTTCAGCCTTCGGATATCGAGAGACTGATAGAGATGCCAAATCAATCTGACGTTGTAGCCCTTCTATTATCATAAGATGATTTTCATATTCATCGTAAGATAATACCTTCTTCTTTAATTGACAAAGATTTTTCCATATGTTGAGACAAATATCATGGATTCCATCATCCGTCAACATCTTTGGAATGTCGTACTGGGAGTCAGCCAAAGGCCAAAACATGACTGGTACTTCAGCTTTTGCCAGTTTTTTCCTCAGGTTCAGCATTTCCTCTTTATCATTAAATGAAGAGTCTTCTACCTGTTTTGACCAGAGTTGGTGTTTCCTTGTTGCTTTATTGGATTTAATAAGATTGGTAGAGATATCATTAATCAAACTAGAAGATGCATGACTTAGGGGTGGTTCGGAGAATGACCTAAACCCTGGGCTATCTTCTGATTGAGAAAGTATTTCACTTGTTAGCGATAAAGCATCAGACATGACTGGTTTCGCATTTGCAAGTGCCTCAAGATAAGAGGGCTTTCTCGGTACTACATTGTCTACTGGTGTATTTTCCAGGCAATGTGAATCACTACTGCGGAGAGGACTTTCGCAGCGAAAATCATCATCATGGGGAGGACCACCATAATGGGTTACAGCAAAAGATGAGATCTCTTGCTCCTTGGTCTTCTGACCACATAGAGGGTTCCTGTGGCTCTCATTTGAAGAAGAAAATTCAAGATTGACTGAATTTTCATGAAGCAAGTCTTCATGAGGAAGTTTCTGTTGAAGACCTTCAGAATTAATGTTCCCGTTATTGGGAAATGAGAGAGTAGAATCTTGAATTCCGACAGATAAATGTCTGAGGGCTTTAAGAACTCCAGCATCGAGCAAGGCTTGGTTATAGATTGGCCTTTGATCTCCTGACTGTTCTGGGTAGATCTTTTTCTTAGATTCCTTCTTTCTCGCTTTAGAAACCACTTGATGACGAAAGTGATTGCTCTGAGCAGGTGTATGTGCCTGATCAGGAAAGATGGTCAGGTTAGGCTGACGATCTCCACTCAAATCATATGTTTGTGCCTAACATGGTTGTCTGTATGATATGGGGGAGTATTCCCCATAACCCTCTTAGACTGGAACAGATGTGTGTGTCTGTTCCGGAGTGAATCGTTGATGTGTCACTCCACTACTAGGGTTAGATTTATGTGTCTGTCCCAGAGATGATGCTGAAGCTGTTATGATATCCTAGCAAGCATCCAAAATATGAGCAGGAATGTGCTTATGCTCTTTCACCGTTGACAAAATATGTTTGGTGACTTCAGCCGCCGGAACGGGGATATACGTCCATTCCGGGCTTTGAGTAGGTGTATGTGCCTGCTCCTGTCCTCATTTTCTTTGTCAGTGAATCCTGACAGTAATCAAGTGTGGAGGCAGAGAGTTGAGTTTGCCTCCTGTTTGTCGTCGGGACTTTCCGACTGACTTCTCCGTGCGCTACCAAGCGAGACTGTTGGTAGGCTTGATTAGTATTAGCAGGTGTATGTGCCTGCTGATTACACTTCGCCAAACATGGTTGACGAGATCCATCATATGTAGTCAGACGAGCCTGCTGACTAACTGTTGATGTATATGCAGGTGCATGTTCCTGCCTATAGTACTCCGCCGGAATTGCCTGGCGGGATTGGCTTGATGCTGCCAGACGAGTCTGCTGGATAGCGGAACTAAAACGGGCAGGTGTGTATGCCTTCTCATTGTTCTCCACCAAGTTAGGTTGGTGGACTCCATCATATGTAGTCAGGCGAGCCTGCTGACTAACTGATAATGCATAAGCAGATGTATGTTCTTGCCTATAGTACTCCGCCAGAATTGCCTGGCGGGATTGGCGTGATACTGCCAGACGAGTCTGCTGGACAGAGGAATTAAAACGGACAGGTGATTGTGCCTGCTCGTTATTTGCCACCAAGTTATGTTGGTGGACTTCTCCGGAGATGGCAGGGATGACAACCTGCCTATTGTTAACCGGATTCCGTCTCTGGCGGTTCTTCTTACCTACTCGGGTTCGAGGAACCTGAGCTGAATGCCTGGAGTCGGTACCCTCATCATGTTGAGGGCGCACTACCGCACGAGTCTGGCGGCGATTGTTGATGGGAGCCCTCGGGAAAGACTCCTGTATTTTTGAATTAAGGCCCTGAGGGACCTTCTCATTCACTTCATCAGAGTAAGGGAGTGAATGGAAATTGCGTTCCGGGGATAACGACCCGAAACGGTTGGAGACGGTAGTCAGCACCGCCTGCTTCTTGATTGCTGGCCGCCGTTGTCCGGACGACCAGGTAGAGTTGTTAACTTGGAGGGCTTGACGAGCGGCCTCCAGAGTTGGGATAGTACCGTTGCGACGGTACTCCTTAACCAGTGCATTAGAAACCCAGCATTGAAGACGCTGAGTTGGTGATGTCATCCTCAGAGCGGACGGCGTTCCAGCAGGAGTAGCAGCATTGGTTTTCATAGCAGCAGACCTCACAGTAGAGGTGTTCACAGCAGCAGTATTCACAGGGGTGAATTTAAGGAAAGCCATTTTGCAGAAGATCTTGAGAAAAGAGTGCCTTTTCCATATAACATACATAATCAAGATGAATCCGGCCACTGCATATTTTGGATGAGCACATGTCAATGATTGATTTTTTGGCCCAAGGGGCCTAACAAATAAGAAAAACATCACTTTAACTTGGTTAAGGATTCACTTCGGGTTCACCATTATTGTTTCGCACGGATTTCAGGGATGACCTCCTGGACGGGAGATTCAAACATTCCGATCGGTTTCTAGCGGGTTTGTTCGTAGAACCGGAAACATCCAATGATTCTACATCCGTTTGGACCTACTTTCCAAAGGTAGTCCCTCAGTAGCTTGTGGACTGATGAGGCTTAGGAATTTACATTGGTCGAGAGGATGGGAGGTCGGACTCATCACACCTTTTTGAGGGGAATTATTGTCTACTCCGGGACTCTCATTATAGATTTAAGTTATGTTCGTGAATCCTTATCACATTACCAAGTATAAAATGAGCATTCCTTTAGTTTTAACAATCAATGATTAAATATGCAAGAAATTTAGAGAATCTTTTATATGTATTCGAGGTTCTTCATCAATAGAGAATCATCTGTATCTATTTAGAGATTCTTGGTCAATGGTATCCTTAAAAACATTTATATAAAAGTCTTTTGGTCATTATGATGACCAGGCTGGTTTTAAAGCCACTCAGTGGTGGCACTTGATGTTTATCGTCATTTAGAAGGACAAGGATTATTTCAATGTTGGGATCGAACCCATAAATGGGCTACCTACGTATCCTTTGTTTTGGAAATGGAATCAGAACCCACGTAGTTCGAGTAATGGAGTATGATGTTTATGATTGATGGCTCAAAGAAGAATGTCATAATTACTTTTACACTCTAAGCTCATGTGAGTCATGCTCGGTGTGAGAAACAAGAGGCATTGGTAAAAATTAGACAATTGTGCCATGAAAGATGCAATCATAAGAAATTGTTTGGGGCTTATGTATGTATGACTGCCCAGATAGATGAAGGATTAGGATTCACTTTTGGAGAGAAAATCCATGAACAGGGTCCATAAAGGTATATGTGCTTCATGGAGATTTGAATACTCTAATTTTGGGGCTTACTCCTAAGGAGGATGCCCAAGTTAGGAGGAGACTTATGATTGGGTTTTACTCCTGAAAAGGAAACCCAAATCAAGGGTAATTTAGGACTGGTTAAAGAGAAATTAGGGGACTTGGGGCTTACTCCTGAGAAGGATGCCCAATATTATAACTGGGTTTTATACTTGAAAAAGGAGACCTAGGTTAGGGATTACGGCTTGGGGCTTACTCCTAAGAAGGATGCCCACATTACGGGACACGGGGCTTATTCCTAAGAAGGATGCCCATGATTTATGACTGGGACTTATTCCTGAGAAGGAAGCCCAGGTTAGGGGACTTGGTTTGGGGCTTACTCCTGAAGAGGATGCCCATATTTAGGGATTGGGGCTTACTCCTAAGGAGGATTCCCAAGTTAAGGAATTAAGGTTTGGGGCTTACTCCTGAGGAGGATGCCCATGTTTGAGAACTTTAAGAATTTGGGGCTTACTCCTAAGGAGGATGCCCAGATTAAAGAACTTATAACTGGGGATTATTCCTGAAAAGGAGACCCAGGTTAAGGATTCTCTCATCTTAAAGGATGAGGTTGAATGAATGAACTCTCAATATTTGGTGACATAAAGATGTTTAAATCACTAGGTTTGGAGAGATATTCCACAGAATTCCTTTCAGATAAGGAAGTCAAATCAAAAAATCATGCCATAAATGGCTTTGAAGAGTATCTTGAAGATTGAATCTTGAATAGGAAAGGTGAAATGGCTTAAGAGGGGTGAAATGGGCAGAAAAGGCACCCAGAAAAGGAATGGGCGCGCAAGTCTTGGAAGGCACGCAGGTACTGCGGCGGCGCGCAAGTATTGGTCGTACAAGTATACCTGCGCGACATTAGGGGTACTTGCGCGATTTTCAACCAGCATTGAAATTCTTGAGCGACTCTTTATTCAACCCTTTAGAATCCTCTTGAGGTTCTTCCAAAAAAAGGACGCGCAAGTTATGTTGAAGGAAATAAGTCGACGCGCAAGTGTTGATAAGTTTCAACACTTAGGCCTTCCTTCTTCTCTTTAGATCTTCCGTTCTAGGTAAGAAATTACCTTAGAAGTGTTCCGGAAGCTTTGAGAAGAGACTTGGGCGTCGGGAGCATCAATCCGAGTTTCTGAAAAAAAAAATCCTCTCGAATGGGGGGCCCACAGGGTCTATTTATAGGCAAAAGAAGGCCCTGGGCGGTTACCGGGTGGTTACCACTTAGGTCGCGCAAGTTACTTGCACGACCAAGGTCATCGCGCAAGTGTTCTTGCGCGACAGTGAGATAACTTGCGCGGTGTAGTTGCTTTTGATCCTGTGTTCATGCCTTTGTCGATTTTTGATGTTTTCTTCAAAGGATGAATCACTTTGAGCTCAGATATTCCCCTTTTCCGATCTTTAGATTCTGTGACGAAAGGAGCGTCAAAAATCAAGGTGTCTCTTCAATTAAAAATCCATATAGCCATTAAATAGGACTCAATAAATCATCTCTTGATCAATCATTATTATCTTTAAATTTCACTTAAATGTTTATTAATTCCATAAAATCCTTTCCAAATGTATTTCCCTTGTGTGGTAAAAATTTAAATATTTATGATAACCATCTATATATTTATCAAAATCTATTTGTAACTCAATTTATTGAAAAAAATCCAAATCTCATTGTAAAACAATTCAACACAACACCTCTTTTTTAGTGTCACAATCACACTTATAATTTTGTTTAAAAGAAACAATGTACAAGACACAAATACCGAAGAGGGAATCATTAAGGACTATAGCAGATAAGACCAAGGGTATCGACATGAATAAAGGGGACCCCATTAAAGAGAATGGATCTAAGGATCATGTACATGGAGATCAACTCAGTAATGGTCAATTTAAAATCCAAGAATTCAATAACTGAATTACATTCATGCCGTGTTTGGAGAATGATAGTATGATTTTCACCTATATATTTCATCTTTTAAAGGAGTATTCTGTGGATCAAGGGGTTGTTTCAAGACATAGTAGTACATTTTGAATAATTATGGAGTCCTTCTCAACTTCCACAAGGAGAATATTCTTTTTCTCGCATAGTCGCAGACTTGTGAGTATAGCATATGCTTCAACTTAGAGAGAGTCACTGACACCAAAGTAAGATGAAAATCCCATAAAGACTAATCCCCACTTGTCCTTAATCACCCCCAATGCCTTTTATTATCCCTATGAGACATGGACCATCAATATTTAGTTTGATACCTTGATGAGGGGGATACCACCAAACCCATCATCCCTAGCCCAGGTTGGAGTCCATGAACTAGATAGATGATGAGGCCGAAAAATATATGTCGTAGGGAGTGTCCTTCCAGTCACTACAAATCCAAATCAATTCCAATATTATGTTCTTTGTTTTGAGAGTTATACATGTTTTGGACCCTATAATAGCCTTGTGATGTGCATCATTTAGAGATTACCAGATGACCCAACACACCATTGTAAGGAGAATGACTATTTCCTTTCACTCGGAACCCAAATTACCGGCTCCTTGGAACCACCGATGAAGGATGGACTTGACATAAACCTCTTGGATCTTTATTTGAACCATATTTATTTATAGAAATGGGTTGGGTACTTATCGTTCATCCATAGACTCCATGGTTCAACGTGTAAAATAGTGGGATTTAAAGTAGTGGTATTTATTAATAAGAAAAATAAATTAACCAACTAAATAAAAAGAAATAAAGTAAAGAAAACTAATTAAAATATCCTTTGTATACATCTCTAAATTTATTGAGATTTAATCCCTTCATATAGGTTTTTTTGAAATAAAATCCCTAATCTAAATGATGTATGGAATCCTCATAAGATAACACTATGTGTGGGATTCCCCATAGCCCTGATAGTTAAAAATTTAAAATTATGCTCAAGAGGATACATGGTAGTAACCATCTCCACCAATTCTTCCATATTTCATTTTAGTACCTTATATAAAGCGATATATAAGATTCTACCTACCTTTTTTTAGATGTCAATGGATCATTCTATGTCTAAAGAGGTTGGTGATGTAATGGTGGATTCCTCATTGGGTTTTTCAGGTTTTTTATATTTTTTGGTCAATTATATTGTTAAATATTCTTATTCTTATTGTTTTTTATATGCACCATGCCTTATGGAAATATCATGTAATGTTTTCACAAACATAAATTCCTCTTGCTCATCTTTTTGAGCTATAAAAATATAGATTTTCTCTTGTAGTTTATGGATTCTTTTCTATTGTCACATAACAATATTAATATATTAAACTCTATTGAATTATATAATTGGAGAAACTGTATTGGTTATGGTTCTCGATTTATTTGGTCCCCTTTAATTTCATCAATGTTGTCCATAATTATTTGATATGTATTTGGAAAATATTGACTAGTTTTATCATTTATTATATTGGATTGCCTCTACCTCAAAACAATATTTTTAAAAAATGGGTAATTGGAGCTTCACCATATAAGACATATGTTCTCTTGTAGATCCCATCACCTAATAATATCCATTTCCCCAAATAAATATAAGAAATACTGAAATACTAGAATTCTAGTGAGGTAATTTTAATACAAAATTGTTAATAAATAAAATTTATTAATAAATAATGATAATAAATTCACTAAAGTGTATAACAATGAAGATTGTATCTTCATATTTATGACTTTTTCTTTTATTTTTTTTTATTTTTTACAGCAAGAATAGTTATAATTATAATTATAAAATCTAAAAACAGTGATGGAATGTGTTTGATTAAAATGTATAGTAGTTAAAACCAGACACCACCCAGCAAGTGGATAAGGTTAGTGTATTCCAAAACACTGTTCACACTGGGATATCTTCGTAGGGATAGGTAGCAGTTAAAAGTTCTCTTGGGTTGGTGTTATATAAAAGTTAGTAAAACATTGAGGCGAAAATGTGTAAGATTAATGGGATACATGGAATTAATGAGTTAGAAAAATGTAATTTACCGAACCTAGATTTTTCAATTAGGTGATACATTATAAATTGAGTGACACATACATGGGATAATAATTTCAATGTAAACTAACCCTAGTATCCCCACATCTAATGATAATAAATTGAGAAACAACTAATATACCTCTTAATAATCTCTTTAATGTCATACTTTGGTATTTATTACCATGTTTCATTCCCACCTCAGTTTTATTGATAATTTGACATTATAATCATTATGTGAAGAATAATAGATGTGTTAGTGATGCAACTCCCTCAATTGATTTTAATATCCTATTCAGGGTTTTTAGGACCTAACTATTGTGGTTGTCAATCAATATTGGGAAGGGTATTAATAAAATACACTAACTTATTGATAAAACAAATCAATTACCATTTATACATAGTGTAAATTCCACTTTAAAATCTATTTCACAGTCAGAATATAGTACCTACCTAGAAGCAGTATTTAAATCCCCCAAGTCCAGTGTAAGCATAGAACATTATCACTCTATTTAGACACATAGATCTACACACACAGATCATTTGAATGGTAATTACATTTATAAGTTATAATCCTAACACTTAATACACATATTAGGAAAAATATGACCAATTAAATTAAAAAAACCTACATTAAACCTGAATAATGGGTTGAGACACATCATAATCATATATCAAATTAAATAATGTGGGAGAATATGCTTAGAGATCAAATGATAAACTCTTTCCAGATTAACTCGAATATTGATCGTCTCCTCCATATTCAACTCATACATATGAACTATCATACAACATTATAGAAAATCCATCTCTAGCCCATGTTCCCTCATTCTTCATTCATGGGAACTTTCTTATCGATTTCCAATTCCATAATTAGTAGTAAACCCATCAATATTTCGCTATGGGAATCATAGATCAATTCCAAATAACATGTAATATGAAAATGATCACTCTTTATAAAATTTGGACTTCTAATTCTTAGTTTAGCATAAATTTCATCACTATTACCTACTATGACACCCCGACCCCGGTATCCCAGAGCCGGTTCTATGGTTATGGTGTGTAATTTATTTCGCACAAATGAAACAAATAAGTCACACATCATAACCCATCAGGAGGAACTTTCTGGTTTAGATCCTAGAGAATTAGGGACAACAGCTTTGCTTCTTCATTTTCTGAGCTAGGAACAAACATCCAAGTCTAGGAAAGGCTCTATCAACCTGTAAAAATTTATCATAAAACATAGGGTGAGCATTGAAATACTCAGTAAGGGGTTTTTGAAAATACTTAAATACAGCTTTTGAAAACTACGTTGAAAAATACTTTTCCATACTTAGAAAATTTTCTTAAAAGAAAAACTTCAAGACTAAACAAAGGTTGATACATCAGAGTTAAAGTACTTCATACTTATGCACTAGAAAACTTAGCGGTAACTCACTTAGTAAACAAGATAAGCATAATAATAAAAAGGCATGGTTTGACCAAATTAAAGTGTCCCTAAAAAAGAAAGATGTGTATGAACAACAAGATGAAAATGTCATCAGAGTCACGCACAGTGCATCATATACACAAAATATGCACATTATGACATGTTAATTGAAATACAACATTTGAAATGAAGTTCTGGAAAAGAAATCGGTCATGCATCAACATTGCCATATCATATGTCTTGTGTTTCTTTTTTTTATCTGATACTCATAGGTAAGTTTCTATAACCAAGGTTATTCCTCAAATCGGAATAATCACCAGGTTGGTCATAAACAACGAAATGTATGCTGAAAGACTCATGGTCTCTGTGTCAAGGCCTTGTGCCATGACCTAAGGGTAAAAAACCCAATCTGACTGTCTTGAGAACTATCGATGCATCGAGGAGCTTACTTTTACCGGTCTCCAACCCGGAGGGCTTACTTTAACCAGTCCCCAACCTGGAGGGTTTTCTTCTTACCGTACCCCATTCCGGGTAGTCCCATACATTTCTCACATGTTGATAGGGTCAGATATTCAAGGTGTCCCATACCACTTTGAATATTTAATTTTCATTTCATATTACCCAAGGTGTGCCATACCACTTTGGGTAATACCATTTTCATTTCTCATTACCCAAGGTGTCCCATACCACTTTGGGTAATTTTAGTTCTTAGTTCATTATCATGTTGAGTCATATGCATGAACAATATGAATAAGGCAACAATTATATAATTGGTTTACAAATACATGTTACGGCAGATAAAATGGAAAAAATGGAATAAAAGCAGGCACGGTTAAGCGGGCATACTATGTGCATAGAACAATTATTTAAGCACATAAGATGATGAATGTGTGAGACTTGATCCTAAGGGGTATTAAATGATGAGTTTCTAAAATTCCAGTGCATGGAAAAGAACTACTTGGCATTAACTATTGTACTTCACAGGTTATAGTAGTTGCAAAAAATCTCCATCCGCTAATAATTACTACGACATGCTTGGTATAAAAATAATAAACACTTGAAATCTTTAAAATTCCGACACTTGGAAATAAACCACTTTAAAAATAATACCTTTCATTAATTATTATTCTTCTCTGGTCATAGAATTTTCTGTTACACTCTGCTCACTAAAAATCATTGCAACGAGTTTGGTATAAAAATAATAGAGGATTTCTACATATTAACATAACCCTTAAATCCATATCCTTTTAATGCAATTTTAAAACAGGCAAGGGCATATCCTTTTGAAAAAAAACAAATAATTTCAAGGGCGACATTAATCATGTTCATTGGTGTACCCTTAGACACAGAAATATAAAACATCATAGGCAAGTACTAAAATCCTACATGCATAAAAATATTAATAACCATTTCTTGAAACTAGGGTTTTCAGATATTAATCTTAAAAACACATACATACATAGGGATATATATACACAATGTATATAAATAGGGTTTCTCATAAATTAAACATGGTTCAATTGAAATCTGAAACCTCTAACAATATATATACCTTTAACTATTAGGCATATATATATATACTCATGTATATAAAAACTTGAACCGAGAACCATGGGTGGAAAAAAACATATAAACGTGGCACCCTTACCGCTCACGAGAGGAGCTCTCCGGAGGCAGGCTTGCTGGGTGGCCGGAGAACCGGGAGGAGCTTTGGTGGCCGGTGGTGGTCCGGTGAGGTCGCGGCCACTTGGAGACGCTGCGAGGTGACGTCCTGGTGTCCAGCAGTGCAGCGCCGGAACTAGTGTGGTCGTGCACGGGGGTGAGGTGCGAAACTGGAGGTGGTTTGTGGTGGCGAGGCGACGGCGAGGCTGGTGTCGCGGTGGCGCGGGTTGGCTCCGGAGGTCCCGTTTTCACTGGGGTTTCTCAGTTCATAAAGGATGATGATCCGGGTAAGGTTAGGCCGAGCCTACGGAGGTGGGTGCATGAGGTCAACGTGAGCAGTGGGGGGAGGCGTCTCGGGCAAACCATGTCTGGTTCGTGGGTCCCCGTCACGAGGTAGGAGAAGACGCAAATAGCGGTTTAAAAAAAACAAACAATGGTTGGGATTTCGACCTCGACATGATCGGACGAACGAAACAAAAGATTTTTGAAACATAACAACGGGCAGGATCTGTTCTGATTTCGATCAAACAGATGAAAAGAAACGAAAATTTTAAAACATATCGACAGTTGGGATTGGTCTTGGCGAAAACGGACGGGGGAGACCATCGCGCGGCCAGCAACTGCTTCTCCGGGTATAAACAACGTGTTAAAAAAAGTTTAATAAATGCTAAAATTAGAAATTATACTAGTTCAAATTTTTTTATATAACCAGAACATTATAATTTGATTTTGTATAAAAATTAATGAGTACTTTTAACTCATAATTTTCAAATCCTAAATCCCATTTTAGTTTAAGAAAACAAATGATACTATTTGATATAACTATTATTTTCTTTAAAAAAAATATATTTTTAATACAACACTTTTATAACTAATAGGATCTTATAACCATTAAAATCCAATTTATAACTTAATTCACTTGTTGATTTATAAAATTATGTTTAAAAGATGCATAGTTTTTCTCTAATTTAAAACACATAGTTTTTGAGATCCGAAAAGATACATTTTTTTCAATTATTGCTGATACCGCTGTAGACTTGATGTTCGACACATTTTAAAAGAATACCATGTTTTCCATCATATAAATTTCATCATGATCAAAATAGATTCATTTTCAAGAATAATATTTTATTTTAATACTTGAAGATATAATTCTAATATTATGTACTTATTAAAATATTGAAATACCATAATATTATAAAAGCGTTATAAAGAAAAAAAATTTATTAAATGATGCACTTTATCCATTGGAACCCAACGGTAAAAAAACGGTCATATTATTTTTAGAGGTCCATTATAAAAGCAAGGGGTAGGATGTTTTATATTTTCAAAACACCGAACCCTTGGCGGATGGATCTCCTCATACCTCTGGTGTTGAGTGCGTGCGCGGTGATTCTGGCGGTTATACTTTTCACACTGATGGACCCTAAAGACGACGACTATCCGATTGCCCGTGTTGTGGTTCTTTGTAGTCTTGCTGTGGCCGTGTTACGTCTTGTGTAGGGTACTTTCAATTAGATGGGTCTTCTTGTAATGTATCTTTTAAATATATAACAGTTTATCGTATTCTTCATGTTTAATTTCCACTCGAATTCATTATCTGCACACAAACCATAAAATAAAATAAAACAAGAGACATCAAAAAAGAGAACAACATTGTTTACTTGGACCAGTTTATAAAACCTGGGGCGTTACACCTACAATATCTTTCTCTACATTATTTACAAGAAAAAACACTATATAGATGATCTATAAAATCCTTACCAAATTTGGTTAAATAATTTGTTACAATGATTCTTTCGTAATCCATGGTGTGGAATGTGATATATATGGATGTAAGATAATCTCATTAAATCTTCCTCCTCTATAATTCATCGCCTTATTTTTTAATAACAATATATTAATTTAGGTTGGGATGATGAATTTATTCATCTAAGAGTGTTTTAGTAGTGTAACAATATATTAAGAATGTTTTTCTATTTGTTTTCATATTATAGTTATTGATTATGGTTGTGAATAAGTACCACACAAGAATTGTTGATTATCTGAGAGTGGAGTGAATAGATGAATTCATTTAATTTTAAATTTCACAAAAAAAAACCATCGAAATACTTAATGTGAATGTTTAAATCACTATATATGAAACATAAAAACTTAGAGGTAAAAACACAATAGGAATATCACATTTTAATAATGTTCACCACTCTAAATGAGTTGATATATCATTGGAATGATTTGGTCAAACCCATGGTCACAAATTTCAAAAAATAACTACTTTTATTAAAAATCAATCACTAATTTCCATGAACTGATGACACATAATGTGTCACCATAGTTATATAATGTACTACCACACAAACAAAGATATTGAATCTAAAATTTTAAAATATAAGATTCTTTATCTAAGATATTTTTCCATCATGGTTTCCTACGTCTACCTCTATATATTCTTCCCATTATTCCCTTTTTTATTGTTCTCCATCTTTGATTATATATACTTACAACTCATAAAAAACTTCACTATCCTCTATCAAATTAGAACTCAAAATTAATTTTTAACTGGGTAACATATACATTAACTATTAATAGTTTGTTCTGGCCATATGATGTATCCTGAATTAATATACACCCTTGTATATGATTTAGAGTATTAATGGTTTGATTTGGATAATATGTTAAATACACAAGTGGTACATATCCTCAAACAAACCAAATTATAATCTAGTAGTAATAATAGTGTGAACCTTTATATTATGACATTTTTGTATCATTTTTAGTACATCTAACAACTACATAAATAGAATAATTAGTTTTCCATAAATCACTAGAAACTCCCTATTACGATTACAGCATGACCAATTCATCTATGGAATTACCATTTTCACCTTTATTTCAAGATATGCTTCTAATTCTCTCTGCCTGATAACTGTAGTATGTTTTATTCTTTATTCTGAAATATACATATCCACAACTTATCCTACTTTGTCTCATTAATATTAGATCCCTAATCCAAATAAATTTTGGAATGACTATTAATTTAAAATAATGGTATATTATTTTCTCAAAATTGTGAAAACATGAAAACAATCTATCATTGTATTACAAAAGGAATTCATTTTGTGAAGGAACAATTCAAAAAAATTATCAAATTTTAATTCAATAATATAGTTAACTCATTAGTTATAGAATTATTTCTTCAATCATACAAATAATAAATTTGTGACCAACATCATTACAACATTACCATCATAAAAAATTATAATTATACTAGAACACTATATTATTAGTTATAATATGCCCCATTGTCTTTTTAATTTCAAAAATAGCATCACTTCACAAGAATAAAAATGAATCATGTAAGTTTGAATTTTATTCATTCATTAATTTATTTTATGATTTTGAAAAAAAAACACAACACAAATCATATTTATCCCACCCTTAACAAACCCTTATTTTGTATGCATCTCTGCCTAGGGTTCCATCACCATATTAATAGTTTATAGACTATCCAAATCTTTAATAACTCTCCAATACCCATAATATACTACTTCTTGTTCTAGTAAATACACCCCTTTTGATTTTTTATACCAAAAAAATTAATAAAATTATTGAAACATGAATATCTTATACCCTTTATTTCATGTATTTTTGCATAAGGTTTCATAAAATTAATCATATTAATATTGAGGTATAGTGTCCTTGGGTGATTAAGAAAAAAAATACAATGTAAATATAAGATATTTAATCTTTATTCTTAACTGTATAAAGTTATACTAAATCACATAGAACATATTCGAGTACATAAGATATCCTATGGAATACATAATGTAATGGGGTAATCTATAAATCCCTGAAAAGAAATAATCAATGTAAACCATGATAACAAGTAATCAATATGATAGATGAGACATACCATGGTAACAAAAAACATAAAGATCGCTTATGTTCATATAATTGTTTTTTATAAATATGATGATATCATTGAATCATTGAAAAATAGGACTATAACATGAATATAAAATACGACACCATAATTAAAAGTAAAGGATGATTTCCAAGAGAAAATAACACAGTGTTCTAGGATCAATAATCATGAAGCACACATGGTATCTCATGAGATGAAGAAAATACCCAAATCATTAAGGGGATGTAAAATTCTAGGACCACCCATCGCATTGATAACATGTAAATTAATAAGTGTTACACATATTGAAATCATACATTGGGAATAATCATAAGAAACCCACATGAAATTGAAATGGGTCACATAACCTGGTCAGAGATCATAACCAAATGGAATATCATAATGATAAGATGAATGACGGTATTAAACCATTCATAGACACCCGTAAATGAATAAATAAGAATAGGTTATGAAAATGATCTTCATGTGAAGTTATATCGCTAAAATGGGTGGATAAGTACATATAGAAATGATCCTCTTAAATAAGGGTTTATGAAATAAAGGCAAACATGCCTTAATGTTTGTAAGATTATAATAATATACTTAAAATAAAAAATTAACCCAAATGGTTTTCTATAAAAAATTTACTTTTTTTAGAAACCATATAATGTTTAATGTGTTATATGGTTTTTTATATGAAAATATATATAAAATATACTAGTTCCCATTAAATGGGGGTTCATAAAAGAAGGAATTGAGAAGAAAACTTGAAGAACATGTATGGTCCAAAAAAGTTAAATTTAACTAGGTATATATTGAATGAATATATATATATTTATAATATGGATAGATTACATGAAAATATGAGAGATGTATAAGAAGAATAGTAATGATAATTTGTATCATATATGTAATAATGGTGGTTTAGAAAATCCATTACCTTATGTGCTTTATTTACTTGGTATATTGATATATCAACCTGAATTAAAAAATTTACAATAATAAATAATTGATTGTGAAATTTTTTTAGAAATATTTATTTCATTATAATTTATTTATGTATATTTTATAACTATTTTGTTATGATAATATGAATGTATTCAATCTGCAATAGATATTTTTTACATGTTCATAAGGTTTCATTATTTTATCATTAACTATAAATGTTCATGACTTATTATAACATAATCTAAGAAGTGTAACAAAATGATTTCTCATGTAATTATATAGGATTATATTGATCCATATTCTATATGTGTTCTGACATAGCAGTGACTCATTTAGTATAAATGTTATCATTACACGATTAGTTCATTTATGTTGTTTTCTAACCTTCTTGATTCTATTTGGTGTTATCTAACAATATGAATATTTTTTCCATTTCAAAATAACAAAAAAATATATAATATAATTATTTAGATAATTTTTAAGCATAATATATATATTATAATTATCCATGAAGGCAATGATGAAAAATGTAATATCTTGTTCAAGGAGGCGGTGAGCCGACCATAATATGAACACCACTATCATTTTATAATAGGATTATAGGAGCATATAAAATTAATTTTACATTAATATAATTACATATAATAATATTAAAAATAATATTGTCATTATAATAACATTGATCAAATAGATTTTTTGAGGTATAATAACAAAACAATTTAAGAGAATTATCCTGATAATATTATGTCTCCATTTGGATATTAACTCTTAGGATACACCTTAAGGGTCCTTAGTTTGGTCATTGGGTGAGACCAGGACTTCTATGTCATGAGGATAGATTTTTGTTGCGTTTTTTGGATCTAAGGGGCATATAATGTGTATATATATGGGTTGGTTGATGGTAGTATTTATAAAAAGAGGAGGCATGGGTTTTAAAATAAAATATTATAATAAAATAAAATTTCTTCAATAAGTGTCCCATATTGTGAATTAATAGTAAAAATCATGTGATTATACAATTAAATACCCTATAAAATATCCCTATAAATTTTAAAAAAATAAAACATTCATTCTTATATGGTGTTACAGTATATCTTAATTAAACAATGTTTTATTATTTTACATCCATAATTTATTTCATATGTAAAATATGAAACATTAATCTTAACCATTTTTCATGGTTATGATTCATAAGATGATACCATTTTTTCATGTTAATCTTACATTTAATATAAATTTATGTTTTAAATAAAATATGTATTTTTCAAAAAAAAAATTTATGGAACAATGAATTTTCCAACACTTTAAAAATTTTCTTATGGGTTGATAAATATATATTATCATTTTAATATATAAATACATACACAAATATATGTATATATTCAGGAGACTATTTAATGAGTAAAAGTTTATATATATTTATAAACTTATCATAAATATTTATCTTGAGTGAAAATTAATTAATTTTTTATAAAAAAACTTTGAGGAAAAAGTGAGAAACCATGAAATCAACCATAGGAAAAGAAAACGTAACCATTAAAAGAAATCTTAAGCCTACCCGAATTGATATCCCTTTAATGTTTCCATGAGATATTGGTTACATGAGTTTCTAGTTCATCCAACAACAGATCTTCAAACTAAAAGGCCCGCTTGTCCCATGTCGTGATGTATTCCTCAAGGATTATCTTCCCATTATTGAAGCCCCCAATAGAATCATATCCCTCTTGTTAATAAAAGAATATTACTCCTCACTAAGGTTCACTCTTAATGACCTCCCCATTATTTTTTACCGATTCCCCTTCTAAATTATGGTGTGTTAGAACCTGATCATCCACTTATTCTTATGATGTCATAAGCAATTCCATCGATTACTCGAACACCTCTATTGACGTATGCTTTTAACAAGAGACGTAATTAGCTATGTTATTGTCTTTAAATTTCATTACGGAACATGTATCCATTGGAAGTGGTATAAAATAGTAATCCTTCCTCTCTTTATGCATTCCCTTCTTGTTCCGGTCAGTCCTCGAACACAATGGCCTCTCTCCCAAAACATCCTCCTTTATATCACCGGTACTAAACTCACTCCTCTTTCCATATAAATAGGCCATGAACAACTCATCCTCAGGATCTTTCATCAGTTCAAAATGATTTATGAGTAAAATTTCTACCACCATTTGATTAAGACTTGTCTGGATCAAGCCTTTACCACCTACCTCCTTTCAAAAAGTGTTATACCCAAACAGAATAAATCATTAAGGTTCTATGGGAGCCTATGAATGTCCTCCAACACTGGTTCTACCCCTAAGCAGAATAAATTTTCATATGATGTGCCCATAGGGGTCTTAGAATCACTAGAAACTATGCAAGGAGGCTCTAAGTTATCCTCCTTCAATGTTCCCAGATTCCTTTTCCCCATAGAAGTTTTCCCAAAAGGTTGAGGATCCTCTAAATCCTTCCTTAGCTACTTGAAGATATCACTAACCAATATATTCTCATTTGGTGGATCCTTTTTATTTTCCTCCGTCATTTCACTACATCTATATGCACCTGACCTGAGGATCCAGTATCATTGGATGAAAGAGCCTTGGCTCGGTCTGAATCCTCCAAACTTACTTGTAGATCTAGATACCTATTTCCACACCTAAAGGATTCTAACGAGTGACCCAATCTCAAATTGGCTGAGCAGTAATATACCAAGGATAAATAAACTACATGTTTCTCATACCGAAACACTTCTACAACTATTATCCAAAAAATTGGGATGGGTTCTTGGGGATTCAATTTCCACAAATAAAATTGGGTTAGTTGGGTGGAAAAGGGTTTGAGTTCATATATTAGTTCAAAAGATCCTACCTACTTGGTTCCCTATCATACTAAAAATCATAGGATTATAGAATGGAGAATGGAGATTAGGAAAGCTTACACAAGTGGGAACTAATGGCCAATTCTACTTCATGTGCTAATCATAATTCCATCTGTAGAGAAAAAATCAAGACTTGTTGCAACTATGGGGAGAAAATTCCAATGGTTTAATTAGATACTCAACTGAAACAAACCAAATCATAATTTTCTTCCCTTATAGCAACCATGCTATATCTCTCTCTTGAAAATACTAGGATCTAATCATGAATTTATCGAAAGTATACAAAAAAGGCCACAGTTTCAAGAAACAAGCAATTAATGTCTGGTTGAGGAGAGTCAAAGCACCATTGAACTCTGGGATTGAGATCGATAGGTTAGGGTGTCCATTGAAAAAATCAGGTACCTTAGGGAAAAAAGAGATTTTAGGGAATAAAGGTAGGAACATAGGAATGGAAAAGGGGGAATGAAGTGTTCCCCCTCTTTGTTGGCCAACAAAGGTCTCTCCCCCATTGTTTTGGGAGGGACCGACATAATGGGTGCCGCCATCACGATGTAGGAGCCGAACCTGGAACCCCCTGAGCAAGATAACCCATTAATCATAAGTTTTCTTATCCATAAATAATTATCTTAATAAAACATATATATTTTAAAAAAAATATTTATGAAATACTTTTTAAATCAATTATTTTGTCACATTTAATACTTTTATTTAATTTAAGATCATATTTTATTTTTATTTAGATAAAAAAATATATTATTTTGTTATTCAACTAGTCTGATTACTATACTAATGATCATATTGTTATTCAGAATGGATTGGTTACTATTCCAAAGATCATATTGGTTTTCTAATTTCAATAAATACCTATAATTTACATCTATAGTAATTCCCATCAATTCATCCTAGGGTTATATATTCTTCATTGTAAAAAAATTCAATCTGTTTACTAATGTTTGCTTCGTTTTTTATAGTATTTGTTCAGGGGTTTGATTAATCTAGTGGAAAGAGTGACTAAATTTTCCAATTATAGTTATTTTATTTTTCTATGTCTACTTAAACATTGCATCACCTTCAATATATGTGTATTTTTTCTATATATATTGTTTAAATTATTATAATATTAAATTTTTTATATTCATAGTATGATGTATGTGTTTTATATTTTATTACAATTCCAAATGTGAAATGTATATATTCAAAAAAATTCATAAAATTAAGTGTTGGTGTATTATTCCACCGATTTTTAAATTTTAGATTAGAAACATAATTTTTTGAACTAAGATGAAAATAGAATAGGGATTTCTATTTCATTGCTTCTTCAAGATCTCATGTTTCCTCTTTATAATTACAGTTCCACCAAATAAAACTGACTATGTGAGTTGTCTTATTGCATTAATATTTTATCTAAAAATTATTGAATGATCCAAACATTATAGAAAATCTGGGTTTATAATTTGATTATGGATCATGTTGGGAAATAATTTAACAACACATCTATGCCAAAGTGGGTGATTATAAAAGTTAAACATAAGTAAAAAAATACGGTGACATGTTTCACACAATACCAATTAATATGGGATGTTATATAGGACCCAAATAAAACATCAAAAATCTATTGGACTTGGGAAAATAGGGAAGCATAATGGGAAAGATTCACCAAAACCCTGATTTTCTTTATTAGTGGCCACTGGTGTATGATGAGATAATGGTGTGGGTGTTGAAATACCACTGGAATAAATGAGGGTGGATATAAATTAGTTATGACAAGTGATGTAATGAACTAACCCTGGATAACTAGACCAGCCTTCCAAAAGGGTCCACCACAAGGTGACTATCATCAAAATAGTAAAACATGACTATTTTATGACCATAAAAATGAAACCAAATTGAGTGTTTAGAGTAAAATATAGTAAATATCCATGATACCTTCAAATCCATTCCGAAAGGGATGGAAATAGAAGTAAAATAAGACTTGTCAAAGACCAATGCTTCATGTGACCATCTTTCACCACCCAACTAACCCATGTTTAAGTAATTTCCAACCAAGAGGATATAATGAACTACATTATGCCTTTACCATTACATGAGTTATCTAAAAAATATTTACAAATTGAGAAAGGAAAAACGTGGTGTTTGAGAAAAAATCATAATAGGATTTTACCATATAATCTATAAAAATTATAATATCTCAAAAATGATTTCTCTATCATTATATAAAATCTTATATATAGAGAATATAAATTAATTAAATTGAAATGTTTATATAATAAATAAGGAATGAATAAAAAAATACATCAATGGAATTACCATAAGATAAACAAGAGAGCAATCGATCCATGAAATATACCAGCATATGAAAAAGCCAAACATAAATGAAAAAGCATACCATTTAGGATCTAACATAAGATAATATTCTCCAGACCTAGAAAGAAGTGTAAAATTGGAATTACCAAGATATAAACAACAGTGATCCTCATAAGGGTCTATCAATATCACAAAACCTCTAAGGGAATTAATAATAATAATTTGAAATATTTATTTCTCATTTAACCCGTAGTACCCAATGTTCCATGCTTTCCAAATACCATATGTAAAAATTTATATAAATTTATAAATAATTTTTCATTGTGATGAATCACTAAATCCATGCAAGGAAATCCATTTTTAATCAAAAATTCTTTTAAAAAATTTCATCCACACATAGTAAATCAATTGATTTTAAATAAAACCCATTTAAATCATAGAATAGAAAAAGAAAATCCTCTTTGATATGAAATAAAAAAATTCACTAACACAAGTCATGAAATTGAAAAAAATCTTGTTATTCAAATATTAGAACCTTTTCCCAATGAAAAATCCTCCTGAACAAAGAGGAATCACCAGGAATTGATCTCTCAAATTTGGGGCTAGATACAAAACAAAATTAGTTTTAAGGGCATTCAATGTGCTCTATTGGGGAAAAGATTAAGGAATATCGATGGAAATCAAGGAGATTTTAATATTTATAGGTTGTTGGGAAAATATATTACCATGAAATATCCTAAAATACCATGCCACAAAGCCTCTATACCAATATGTATATCCACCTATCCTCACTATGGACACCCCCAACCAATAGAACCCTGGAATCCATTCTTATAACTTCACCTAATCATATTATTTCGAGGGAAATAACACAATGCTACTGAAGACACAAAAGAACAAGACCATGACACCTTAGAAGTGAGCTAGGGTGTATCCCGTCTCTTTCAAATATGGGAATACTATTTGGATGAACTGACAAAATCCCACATTTTCACTAGTATAGCATAGCCTATACATATATGCAAAGGGTGTCGAAAAAATAGAAGGTTTATGCCATAACACAGAGACCATGGTGTAACTATGAGAAATATATCCATAACTATGAAAATACATCTCCCTGGACCCTACACTATAGCCAAATCATAAATATCGTAGCGATCCAACTCTTTTATGAATCTTATACCATCTACGACACATCCTCGATAAAATTATATGAAAACTCCAAATTAACTCCAAATTCTTATAAATCAATGTAATAATTCTAATCATAAAAAACTGAATAACAAATACTAGTAGGCATAAAAATTCTCCCAACCATGTAATATTTCCATCCCTAGAAGGTTATCATGATCATGGACTCAAGAAAATAGAACTCCACTACTAACTCGTGAAGAATTATTACTCTCACATATCAACTTTATACCATCTACACTACTACAATACATAGACCAAATGAATTATTTTCCCATGCATTTCTTTTTTATGATGATCCATAATTTGATGGAGTTTCTCAACCATAGTGGTTTTTTGATCACGATCACCATCTTCCCATTCAATCATAAAGAAAGGTTCAGGTTGATACCTCCTTAGTTGAGAAATTAAAATAAAATCTTTTATAATTGTAAAACAAGATTAAAATTTTAGTTTACATTCTACCTTATCATTTAGTTCAACATTCTAAAAAGGGACAATAAACTTATGTTCCAACTTACCCTTATTACCCAAGACAGAGTGTACCTATAAAGGCCATACTCCAAGAAAAACATCATAACCAACCTCAAACTCTAGAAGATAATGATGATAGTTCTTATAGGATTTATTAAGACACTATTCAATGAACAATATCCTTTAGATCAACTACAAATTTTTCATCTTCTACTGAACACGAATCGATCTACACAACGATATCTCTCGTAACGTATCCTATCAAATGGGATATTTTCCCTGAAATCCTATACAATTCCTGAATTGGATCTATCATAATAATTGATTGAAAACTGTTGTTCTAGGAAAATTTGCTGGAAGATTTATTTTCGATGAACCCCCAAAAGATATCACACATGATTGGATAGTATCCTCAAGAACCTAAATATCCCTATATGACATCCCATCCATCTGTATATGACATGTAATGCTTAAGTTCAACCATGATCTCATAGAATCTTGTAAACCCCTGTAAACCATATGTCCTTATCTAAAAAATATATTGGTAACCTCATGACCTCTTAAAACTACTAAGTCGTAGAGGTGCCTAGGATACTACACCAACATATTCCTCATGATAGTTAGGAAATGGAATGATTTCAAAAGTTGATAAATGATCACTCAAAATCACATCATTGCTACTAGGAGTCCATGACAATAAAATTACTTTGTCCTTGAAAATCACATACCACTTCAATACTGATATGGGAAAAGTTTTTAACAAGACAACAAGTCTCTGGTGTTCCACCTTAATCCCATAACAAGTTAGGAAATATGAAATGAAATCACTAATCAACTATCTCATTCCAAACCATTAATGATAATGTATCATATAATGATAGATATTGTTTTTCTTAGAGTGTACATACCCACAATAAAAGTGTCCAATATCTGTCAATTCATGCTTTAGAAAACTCATAATGACCAACCTAACTGGGAAACATAAATCACTCATAGACTATCGAGACTAATCACATGAGGTAACCCCACAATTTTTTATTTTAATAAAGCATTGGAAATCAATGTCTGAAACTTACTCAATCTAAACCCACTCATCAAATGATGATTTTACATTTAATGAAGCTAATAACACCATCCCACCAATATCTTCCACTCCCAAGATCATCTTAGTAATCAATTTCATCAGAGACTACACCTCCAATTAATCCTTCAAAAATTGTATCAGAAATTTAATGCTCAATGCATTAGTTATAACAGCTCAAAACTCATAGTCTTGGATTCCGAACTAAAATATTATTTGTACATTCTTTGATTTGATCCCGATGAAGGTGGCCCAACTTTCATCATCAAAAAAATGGAACATAAAAACTAAATATTGGATCACATTCAATATGAAAGATATTTTAGGTTAAATGTTTTATTTAATTAGGACAAACTATTATATAAACAATACCTATGTATTTAAATGGTAATTTCTCTTAATTTACTCAACTTTTCTTATATCCCATTATGTCTTTATCATCATCTATATAGAATCATTATAGGCATAATCAATTCAAAATCATTCTTTATAACCTGGGGAAAAGGAAACATAATAATTTGGATCTCAAATTCTTGTTAAGGGGAAAGATAGCCATTAACAACTGAATTTCATTAGTGATAATATGATTACGAAAAGTGGATGAAAACATAATCAAAGTGCAGTGGCATAACATAAGAATATTAATACCCATAAATGCATGGATCATCAAACATGGTAACATTGAATAAGGCTATAACAAATTAAATATTCATCAAAATCAATAATCATAAGCCATTTGATATCAATATTGATCAATAGAATCATTTGTAACCCATATAAATCATAATTAAGACATGTCAGTGTCTTTGAAAAGTAATATATATAACCCATTTTAAACCAATTTTAGATATAACTAGAGACTAGATAAATACATAGTAAAATCACTATGGAAACTTTATCTTTCATTCCCTTAAACCAGGTAAAATTAACCAAAGAATTCATTTTCTATCACGGTGCACCCTTTTTAAAATCTATATGGGGATAAACAAATTATATCTGGGTTCACCCATCATATAAGATATATCAGGCTCACTCAGTGTTATCTGGGAACATATATAAGTTTTATTAGGCTCACCTATGATAATCAATAATGTTAAATTATTTTCCATGAATATAATATTTATAATATCTCACTTTTCAACATAAAAATAATCAATGTTATTTTATTTTTTGACTATCCCATGGAAAATAAATTGCTTCCATGTCGATATCCTAATAAATACTACATATAACTAGTTGAATATAAGTAACATCAAGGTAAATTTCCATTTCTTAATTTAAATACCATTAAAAGGTTATTTAAATTTTTTTTGAAGAAAATAACCTTTTCATTTTGAAAATCACTTATAAGACTAAAAATTCAGAAAAAGTGTGAAATCCATTTCTATAAAATAACATGGAATCATATATAGGAACGATAAAACCAAGTAACTCTTCTGATTAAAGTGTAATCCATTCATGTTGTAAACATTAAAAACAGTCATCCTTTTCAACATATTTTTTAAAATGGAGTTGAAAATACTAAATTAAAAAAATTCCCAAAAAAATCAATAAATGTTTTTTAAATAAGGAGAAATAATATTTAAATTACTTTTTTGAAAGTTTTTATTATTATATTAAATAATTTAGAAAAAATATAATAAAACATGGATCTAAATGATAAATATTACTAATCTAAAAGAAGATACATAATAAATATCACAAATGAAAAACTTTTTTAAATGTTTTTTTGATAAATAATAGAGGAAATGTAAATAAAACATGTTAACCATATTTACATCAAGTTGAGAATTAATATATATAGTTCATCAAAATAATATCATTTTAGTTCCCCTAAAAGATCCCAGAATAGAAACACATCTGATAGAAATGTAATTGTGACATAATGCCTTTTCAATTTGGTATTCATCAATCATAAGAACCATAAAATTATAACTTCAAATGAAACATTAAATTTTATGAAAACAATACTTTATATGATATAACATGTCTATGTTAGGTATATACAGAACACATATTACTATAAGTTTATATAATAAATGTATTTCTTAAAGAAATGAAATTTGAGATGAATATCCCTTACAAAAATCATAACATTGAATTTCATAATTAATCAATGAATCAGTTCAATGTATCAAATTTAAAAAAACATTAATTAATTGGAAATAAAATATAAGATAACAAAAAGACATTACACACAGAATCATGATATAATAATTTTCTTGAAAAAATAATATAACCCTACAAAAAATTGAGTTCAGAAATCAGTTATCACTTGGTAAAATTAAAATCCATACTCAGTTACTGAGATAATTAAAATAGAAACATAATATACCATTATTTATGAATTATTAATGATATTAATTTTTATATTTTTATTATATACATCACATAATAAATACAAATAGTAAATATGGTATATGCCTCATAGAAATAAAAGTGGCATCAGATAACCCTTACATAGAGTCCATTCTTTTCTTGTTTGTACTTTAACTACTATAAAATTTTTTTATAAAAATAATTTTACTTACTAAGAAAGTTATTTTAATTTTGGTACATTATACGTAAATAATTAATTTTGTTTAAATTAATGGTATTTTTAAATACTTAATCGGTTAAGACTACATCGGGTGTTTTGATGACTTTTGGATCATTATTTCAAAACTTATATGAACTATTGACCATTGTCAAAGAGGTAATTACTTCAACATATCTAGTTTAAAATTAATTACTTATTGAAACTAATTATAAATAAGTTATAATTTTAAAACCATTCATCCAATATTGGTATGAAAAATGAACTACCCTGCAACCATGGAGGTGGAAGACCGTATATATGCATTAGTGCCATAATTATATCATTATTTTTTAATGTAATTACTATTTTATATTTCTAGAACTGTAATAATATCATAAATACCAAATTATTTCATTAAATATAGTTATATAAATCTTCAACATGTCTCGGTGATGAAAAAAGAACCACATCTCTTTGTAGAGGTTGTAGTCTAAAAGTACGTTGGAACGACATTTTCCACTTCAATGTAAGATATAAAATGACATAATATCTTATAAGAATGATATATATTTCATTATTATCATTATTATTTCATTTATATCTGATATATTTATTAATTGTATCATTATTACCTTACATGTAAAGTGTTAGGAAGAAACGAATCACATACCTTTGTGAGATGGTAGTCTGTTGTAGACACGAGTGATGTTACCATATCCATCCCATAATAGAATGTAAGAATTTATTTTTGATATAATATCTTTATAATTATAAATATTCTTAAAATATCATATATATATATATATATACATATACCTTAAGTACATCATTATAAAAATCTGTGAGTGGGGATGGTTTAAAATGAATGACATCAGTTCACGAGACGATAGTTTGTTGTACGCAAATATGGTGATTTTATGTCCCATTTAATGGAAAAAGTTCTTTAATTATATTATTATATTAAAATAATGACATATTATTATATGGGGTTTTTTTTTATAATTATATAATCACAATTTAATTAAATTTTAAGGATGTTGAAGAATAAATAACATAAAAAAACACAGTTATGTAGTATGCCTCATATATAGAAATCCTCTATTCATAAGAAATGGAATCCTTCATTGGATATATTTATTATAAATATAATGGATCAAGGTATTTGGTGGGGAATTTATGAAGTCATTTTGATTATTATTGGCTGGGAAAAAATGTTTTGAAGTTGTAAGGAGAAGTGTAACGACCCAATATTTTTCAATGGAAATTCTATTCTTATTAATATGTCACTATGAACTACTAAGTTCTATGTGACCACTAAAACATAAGTTTTTCACTTTTGTGATGTGAATTTCAAAAATCTGACATACTTAGTTCTGATCTGTAAGTTATTTGGAGTCTGATAAGAAAAACTTAATTATTGGTGAATTGTAACCTACCCTTTTGAATTGTAACCTACCCATATGAATAGTGATATACCCTAACTAATAGTAACCTTACCTATGATTGTATATAAATAATAATCAAGTGGAAGTATGTTATACCAATTATTTGGAATAAGTAAATAAATGTTTTAAAATTTTTGTTTTTAGAATAAATTATGATTTTAATTAAATATTAAATTAATCATATATAAAAAATTATTTTTGAAAAATGGACTTCATTTTTGGATTCTACACATCGAAAAATGGTATGGGTAAATTTTTGGGATTTTATTGAAATAGTTGAATTTTGTATGAATAGTAAAATACCATAATTTACAAAATAAGATAAATACACAAATTATAGATTCATATATGATTTTGTGCTGATGTAAGTCCAATTTATTCAAATTCACATGATAAAATTACTATTATTGGTCATAGATGACTCTCTATTACTTGTCTAGTGAAGAAATAATAAATTAAGGATTATAAAATTGAGAAATCCCCTCTCCCCTCCCCTTTAAAATACCCCCGTCTCACTCCCCCTTCTCTTCACTCCTCTCAAGCCTTGTGCCCTCTAAAAATTTTATCCAAATATCTGACCAAACTCCTTTACAACGTCCAAAAATCCTTGGTCTCATAAAAAGACTAAAACCCCTCTCTTAAGGAGGCTCTCAAGAAAGTTTGGTTCAAGTGGTAAATTCCTTTTTTTAATTCTTCGTCTTTCCATTCAAGTTCATTTGTTTTCTTTCTCTACTATTACATCTCACTATCCAAATTTTGTGATGAATCTAGTACCTTACATGTACTCTAATGTTTTGATTATTGTGGAATATGTTATCATCATCATCTTACTTTTACCTTCTTTTATACTCGTAGCAAGAACACCATCTGAGATGTGTCAATTTTCTACATTCAAGGACGATGGGATTTTGATTTCCATTATTGTTCTCAATTCTGGTCATGAAAAAATTCTTGTTATGGTTGAACCATATTATTATATATGTTATATACCCTATGTAATGTTCTGTAATCCCTTTGTACAAATGGTATTATGTTGTAATGAAAAATGAGTTCCCTGTAATCAAAATGCACAAATTAACAGAAACAGTTATCATTAAAGTTATATATATAAATTCATCCTAATTCCATATAAAAAAGTTATATAAATCACCCCTAACACCTATGAATGATCATAAAAAATATGATAGTTCAATTCTAGAGATTTACATCCATTCCACATAAACACCATTAGTTAAGAACATGTGACTCGATTTTGAAAATAAAGAAAACGAACACTGTGGAACGACGAAATTCAAAATAATAATTTATCAATAAGGTAATAAAAGAAATAAAAATAATGATTATAAACTAAATAAATGTCTAATTGGTTCTGAAATAGGTTATTAATAAGTATAATTTCATATTCTAGGAGCTTAAGTTCAAGAGTGGAACACATTTGGATTTAAGGGAAAGGGTTTTCCTCCTGATCTACCATTTTCATTCAGGTTAATTTTATTGTCTAATTACCTTAATGAAATTCTAGTTTATTTTTTATGTAATACTAATAAAATATGTTTTATTTTTATATATATGTTTACCAATGAAATCAATTCCTTATTTTGTGGATAGTTACATGTTTTAAAAGGAACTTTTGAAATTGTTTCCGAAATACAAGCCTGATCTAAGGGAATTTCTCTAATTCTTAACAATTTTAAAGGGAACTCTATAATCTACTTTTTGAAAACATTATCTTTATAAAACCAATAATTTTATTATTAAAATAAAATCTTACTTCACTTCTAGTTTTATACAAATATATTTTCAAAAGAACTCCTCTTTTCAAAGTAAAAGAGTGTTTATCTCAGATTTACTCGAATATTTTTAAAGAGTGTCTTCATCTATATCAACAGTCTTGTTGATTATTATGTATTATTGGGATTAGTATTTTTTATTATCATCTAAAATATTTAATTTAAGTGTTTATTATTATTGTTTCTATTTATGTGTTATCTTAAAACCATTCATCTGTTTACTTCGAATGGTTAGTGTATTTGCTTAATATTCTGGGAAACCTATTTACATTTCATATATTAGTTTAAATATAAATGTCTATGTTGTTTATGTTTATCCCCATTCATATGTGGAATGAATTGGACATAGTAAGTGTCATGTGGGGCACACTATAGCCCCTATTTGAAAGAGTAGGTCTCTTGAGACAAACTATAGTCATGGCAAAAGGCCTTGACAAAATGATTACTTATGGTCTCGACACGAGGCCTTAACAGTATGGTTTTATTGTCTCGCATTATGAATTCCCTCATTATTGAAATAGAATTTATGGTTCGTGTGGTTATTCCACTATTTGAATACCCATGATTATGTTATGTTATGGAATTATTTACTCAGCTCATTTTCTACTATAATATGTTCATGTGTATTTTTAGAGGCATGTGTTTTTAATTATTTTCCATGTCTAATGTTTATATTATCTTACACTATATTGCTTACCCTTATAGAGAATTTTACATCACCCCTTTATTTTGTTTCATTTTCATAGGACATGAAGAAGTTTATTATGAATGACATTCTGAAAAAAATATAGGTGTTATGGATGTTGTCTAAGGAGTTTCTATATTCTATTTCTTTTCAAGCTGTAATGTTTAACTTAAGTATTTATCTTGTTTCCAACAATACTAAACTACATGGTCCTTCATTATTCTTATTCCCTATTTGTATGCAATTGTAATCAAATAAGGCACTATATCTAGGAAACTGGGGTCAGGTCCTTACAATTGTTATCAAAATAAGTTTAGTAGAAAACAGGAAAACTATATTTTGAAAATGTAGATTACAGAAGGTCCTCTAAGAATGTCCTTGAGAATAAAAATACAATAATGACCTAGTATTTTGGTATAGAATATATTATGTGGATCTTTTAAGAAATACATCCCTATCAGGATACGAATAGGTAGAGGTGGATCTGGTACAGAAGTACCTAGGAGTGAAAGGTCCGACAAGGAGATTCATGCTTGACCGGGGATATCCTTGTAGATGACAATGGTTCGTGAAACACTATTGGTTATGAAACTGCCATGGGATATTCTTAAGATAATTTTCATTTTTTTCCAATCTATTATGAAGGATTTAAATGTAAAATTTTCCACAAAGAAACCATTTTTGTGATTATGGTATTAGCCATGTGTAGGATTTCAATTTGTGATAAGTATTTTGGTAAGTTAATATTATACATTATGATTCATAACCTAATCGAGTATATTATGTTATCTAGATATGGATCCTAGTGGAAGGAATGGAAACCACATGAATGCATGTGTCCCATAGAGGGATTTTCCTCCGATGTAAGATTATGATGTTTGTTATGGTTCTGTGACTGGTTTTGAGAAACTCATAACTATACAGGGAAAAATTACTCAGATTATGAATAATAACCTTACCTGTATAAGAGAATATGGATTCACCACATGGAGGATCTATGTTAGATCACTTTAGGTAACAAAAACCTCCATCATTCAATGGGACAACAAACCCGTTTGTATCAAATAAGTGGACATGTTCCCTTGAGATGACATTTCTCACATTGGAATGTAATGAAATATAGATAGTTGTCATTGAATCTTATCATCTAATGGGTGATGTGGATTGGTGGTGGTAATTAATCCAAAACACAAAGGAGGACAAAGAAATAAAATAGATGGAATGAAGGTATTTTAAAGAAATATTTTTAGAAAAATATTTCCCTTGTGAACAGCGAGCAAATTTGGAGAGGAAATTCTTCAATCTGAAGAAGAAGGAGGATGAAAATATTTTCATGTATGAAGCTAACATTACAAGGCTGGAAAGGCATGCTACGGACTACATACGTAATACAAGGAGAAAAAATGACTTATTCTTCAATGGTTTGAAACCATTCCTCTGAATGGATCTAGTGTGCCAAAATTTATCATCATATGGAGACATAGTTTCATGAGCTGTCATGATATAAAATGAATTCTTTATGTCTTATGACTTTAAGGGAAAGCAAGAGAAGATGAGGACTACTGAAAACTCTGGGAAAATAAATAATGAAATGGGGAAGAAGGAAAGAGTTGAACTTCCAACATGTGATAATTTTGGGAAGAAACACCCTAGAACAAGCCTTAATGGAATGGGAGTCTGCTACAAGTGTGGGACAAAGGCCACCTATCTCAGGATTTTAAGGGGAATAAAGAAGCTACCAATGTTCTATGTTACAATTGTAGAGATATGGGACATTATGAACCTGAATTTCCTAAGTATCAGGGAAATGTTCCCCAATGAAAGACAAGGGAGAAAGGCCAAGCGTATTCGGTCACAACTGCAGAGGTTGGAGTTCTTAACAAAGTGGTGGTAGGTACATTGATTATTTCATCCAACTTAGCCAATACATTATATTATTCTCAATCATCACATTCATATATATCTTACTATTTTTGCAAGATAATTAGATATTTCCAATGTGATATAATAAAGGAGTTATCAATAAAAACCCCTAGTGGATGTATCATTGAAATAAATGTGGTTCGATTAGTCCCATTCACATAACCGTTCTTTAGATTCTAACCTTATCATCATACCAATGGTTGAGTATGATATAATTCTCTGGGTGAATTAGATATAAAAATATGATTCGAAGATCTATTGCAAGAAGAAGAAAGATACAATTTTTGTGAACAGTTTAGAATCCTTATTTTTAGAGCAGAAAACTCTCTATTTGATTCTCATATAGATCCAAACTCTGTAGCTCAATTAAATTCAATTATAAGGGTGGAAGGGAATGAAATAAATATGGGATAGTAGATGAATGTACAGATAGAGTATGTACCTATTGTATAAGAATATGAAGACGTCTTTCCAGAGGATTTACCTAGACCTCCTCAAGAGTGGGAAATTGAGTTTTCCATTGACTTAATTTTTGTTTCAAGGCCCATATCAATGAACCTTTATAGAATTTCCTCTATGGAGTTAATGTATTAAAGAATATACTAAATGAATTGAGTGATAAAGGATTTATTCGACCTAGTGTTTCTCCATGGGGAGCCTCGGTCATCATTTTCATGATGAAAGATGGATCCTGAGGGTGTGCATTGATTACGTGGAAATCAATGCTATTACAATAAATAATAAGTATCATATACCATAATTGGTGATTTATTAGATCAACTTCATGAATCCCAATACTTTTCAAAAATTGGTCTTCGATCAATATTTCATTAGTTTCTTGGGAGGAAGGAAGACATTCCAAAAACAACATTTTGAACTAGGTACAGGAACAACGAGTTTACAGTAATTCTTTTTGGATTAACTAATCAACCATCTATTTTTATAGATCTAATGAGTTGAGTTTTCAAGGAAAATATTTAGGAATTTGGGGTGGTGTTTATTGATGATATCCTGGTATAATCTAAAATATTTGAAGATCTTCCAAATCACTTGCGCACTATTATGAAGACACTTCGAAGAAATAAATTATATGGGATGTTTTGAAAGTGTGATTTTTGGCTTCAATAAATTAATTTTCTTAAAAAACGTTTCCTCTAAGGATGGAATATCAGTAGATCTTGTGAAGACAAAGGTTGTGAAAGAATTTAATACTCTAACAAACATAACGAAGGTACATAGTTTTATTGGTTTAACAGTTTATTATCAGTGTTTCGTTCAGAAAATCGCCCATTTAGCCAACCCAATGACCAATGTCACATAAAAATGGGTTCAGTTCATATGGACCAAGGAATGTAAATAATGTTTTAAAGAATTGAAAATGAGGTTAGTGAATGCTCTGATCCTAACCCTACCATCAGGAAATGATGAGTTTGTTATCTATATTGATGAATCAAATAAAGGATTCAGTTGTGTAATTATGTAGAAAGATCATGTGACTATCTATGCATCTAGGAAGCTAAAAATCCATGAAAAAAAATAATCCAACTCATGATCTTGAGTTAGAAGTGGTAATATTTTCTCTAAAGATTTGGATACATTGCCTCTATGGAGAAAAATGTGAGATATATACAGATCATATGAGTTTGGAATATATATTCTCACAGAACGAAATCAACAAGAGACAAAGGATATGGATTGAGAAACTTAAAGACTATGATTACAGAATACACTACCACGAGGAGAAGGAAAATAAGGTAGAATATTCTTTGATCAAAAAGGTTCATAGATTTTTGAACAAGATGAGAGTTAAAAGAGATCCTTTGTTCATGGATCTGGTAAAGATGTATATGGAAATTATCAAGGAAGGTAACACATCAAATCTTATTCAAATGGTTTCCAAACCATTTTTTCTAGAAATGATAAGATGCTCTTTGGCTGATTATGAGGAGTTTCAAAAGAAAACTAATGCTATGAATGATGGGAAGTTGACTGACATTGTATATGAAGGAGACATTTTGAAATTCAGAAAGAGGGTTTGTGTTCCCACTATTCTTGAGCTAAGGAGGTAACTATTAGAGGATGATCATAGAATTAATTTATCTATAGAATTTTGTATAAAAAAGATTTATATAGATCTAAAAGTGATTTTTTTTGGAAAAAATGAAGATGGAGATTGATGATTATGTGTAGATATGTTTTTTGTGTCAAAAGGTGAAGGTTGGAAGACAACGTCATGGAGGATTCACACATCATCTTCCCATTCCTGTGAGGAAATGGGATGATATAACAATGTAATGTTTCATGGTACTACCAAAGACATAAATATAGAATGATGTGATATGGGTCATTGTTGACCATATTATAGAATCATCACATTTTCATGCTATAAAAGTAGATTTTCCACTTGAACATTTAGCAAGACTAAATATTAATGAAGTTGTAAGATTCCATGGTGTACCCTTATAAATTCTTCCATATCATGATCCTCATTTTACATCACAATTATGGAAAAGGCTTCATAAGGTCCTAGATACTGATATTTATTTGAGATCTACCTACCAGCCACAAACTGATGGACAATCAGAACAGACTATTCAAACTTTGGAAGACATATTGAGGTCTTGTTCACTTGGCTTCCAAGGAATTTGGGATTAGTATTTTCCTCTCATATAATCTTCCTATAACAATAACTTCAATTCATGTATCCAGATGGCACCATATAAAGCGTTGTATGGAAGGAGATGTCGTACACCAACTTGCAGGGATTATGATGGTGAATGAAATATCCTAGGCCAAGAACATGTTAACAATACAATAAAAAAAGTGAAGATTATCCAAGCGCAGATCAAAATATCTCAAAGTAGGAAAACGAGCTATGTTGAAAACCACAAGAAACATTCTTAATTTAAAGTAAGAGATCTTGTTTTATTAATGGTATCTCCATGGAAGGGTATTATTAAATTTGGTAAGAAGGTAAAATTAAGTCCCAAGTACATCAGACCTTTTGAAATTATGAATCGAATTGGATCTATAGCTTATTTTTTGGCAATACCGCCATGTCTCTCAAAAGTTCACAATGTGTTCTACGTGTCAATGTTAAGGAAATACATGATAGACCCAACACATATTCTCAACTATGAAGAAATATAACTTGTGACTGATCTGTCTTATTGTGAAAAGCCTATCAGGATTCTTCTTACCAGAGAATAGGTATTGAGAAATCAAAAGAATTTTTTGGTAAAGGTTTTTTGGAGGAACCATAAGATAGAAGAGGCAACATGGGAGCCTGATAGGCTTATGTTGAAGACATGCCCGCATCTTTTTAGGTAACATTTTGTGAATTTCGAGGACAAAATTTTTTTATGGAGGGGAGAATGTAACAAACCACTATTTTTAAATGGAAATTCCTTTCTTATTAATATTTTATAATGAACTACTAAGTGCTATGTGACCCTTAAAACGTATGTTTTTCACTTCTGTGATGTGAATTTCATAAATATGACTTACTCGGTTGTGATCAGTAAGTTATTTAGTGTCCAAATAGAAATATTAAATTTTTGGTGAATAGTATCCTACCATTATGAATAGTAACATACCCTTATGTGTAACACCCCGACCCTAGTTACCTAGAGACAATGCATTATTTTAATACATTGTACTGATTACAAGGAATGAAGTCCTGAATGACCGATCAATTTAGCAGTCTTGGAAAATAGATTACATACATGAATGTTACATTTCACATTAGGAAATAAAACACAACATGAATAATCCTTTCAGAATGCCATTAATCACTTCACTTAACCCTGCTTTTCAATAATAATAAACTTCTTCAGAATCTTGGGAAAATAAAGCATAAGAAAGGGGTGAGCTCATATGGTCAGTAAGGTAAAATAATTTAGTGGAAGATATCATAAACAATAGGCATGGTGAATATTTGAAAACACATGCCTTTACAAACAACAAACATGAAAAATTTATGGTAGAAATATGAGTTGAGTAAATAATTCCATAATAAAACCTATTCATGGGTATTCTACTAGTCGAACAACCACATGAATCATCAATATTATTTTCATAATGAAGAAATTTATAATTCCAAACATTCTGAAACATATTTTCAAGGCCTCAGCCATGACGTCTAAAAATGTTTAAGGGCTCGGACAAAACAATATATATAATTGGGAAAGGCCTCGGACAATTCCACATCTAATTGTATCACGAGACTTGCTTATGCATTGAAAATCTATAGCGGTCTCCACTGATCACTTATTATGTCCAATACATTCCTCATATGAGAAGGTTGAAACATAACATAAATAATCATATTAGAACTAGCATATGAAATGCCAATACATTAACCATAAACAATGAATGATATAAAAATAACACATCCATATTCAATCATATCACCAAAGAATCAATACAATATGGATGATTTGTATCATAATAAATCAACTTCAAATATGTTAAAAATCCATCAATGGATGTTGACATAGATGAATATGATTTGTAAAACTCTTTGAGAGAAATATCCCTTTTTCATGAAAACATTTAAAAGTCACACAATTTAGAAAGTAAGACATTAAAAGAAATTTTTTAAACAAAGTATCCCATACTAATTTGAATCTTTTAAATTGAATTAACAATCTTAAAACATTCATGTCTATATAAATAAATCCTTAAAAACCCATTTTGAAAACATGGACATAAATGAGAATGATTTAGAAGAATGGATATTTATAACATTTAAAATTATATCTTAATAAAAGAGTCCATTAAAATTAATTCCCTTGAAAAATATTTTATGAAAAAATTGACATGGATAATAAATATTTCCCATTAAAAACATACTCATAAACAATCTCGAATAATAATGAGATTGAGGAATTAACCCTTACCATAAACATTCCATTAGTTGAGGGTACATTTAACAACCGTTATAATGACCATAGTATTTTATTAAATTATACCATAACTATATTCATATTTATTGTATCATATATGAATCATTTATGTCCTTATACTACTCCTTTAATAATGATTTCTATGTTAAATTAACATTTTGGATAATAATTGTTTTCTTTATTGTACGTGTTTTAACTTGTTATTCTTCATCGTATCATTTAAATCATGATTTATATAATTACAGAATATAAAACATGATTTATATATCATATATATTTAGAAAATAAATATTTATAATAGATATCTATATGAAATGGAAATCACCATTTATGGAGACGGTAGGCCGTACGTACACATAAATGTTGAATCCATTTTCTTATCGTATTGAACGGAAGAAAGTGAATAACATATATGTATGTACATAAATATATACATATATATGTACATTAACATTAGTATGTCATATATTACATACTTATTAATAATATATATTTTTGTAATCATCATTTAATGGTGAATGTGGGAACGAATCTCATCACGCCGTGGAGACGGTTATCCGTACATACATATGAGTGACAGTATGATTATATAGATGGTTAAATCGTATGTAATTGGATGGTATATCATATATAAAGAATCATTAACATGTTTTATTTATTATTTACATCAGTTATACTCATTATTATACCCATCCAATTAATGAAGTGTTTGAATAAAAAACTACACCACAACGTGGAGACGGTAAGCCGTACGTATGCACGTATGGTGACCTTTTCATTTATAGGATGGATCGAATAACGAATATAGTTTTACCATATCTATAGTAACATCATATTATGTAGGAGTTTTTGGATTTATTTTTTTGGTTTTGAAACAACAAATAAAGGGGAACCGGTAGAAGAAAAGAACTTGAAAGAGGGGGTGAAATTATTACCTCTTCTTCGGGTGTTTCCTTTTCAGTTGATCAAAAGGGCTCCATAGGATTGATTTATGATCAATGTATGGACTCTATTTTGATGTGACAGAATTTTGGAAGATATTAGGGCAGGATTTGGCTGATCCAAATGGCTTTGGAGGTTTTATATTGAGACAAGGGGAAGTTCCATTTTATAAGATGGGTGTGGGTCACTTTAGGAAGAGATTAAAATATTAATTTATTATACAATCATATTATTTTTATATTGGATCCAAATGAATTTATTTCTATCCTTAGGTGGTTATGGGTCTAAAGCCTCTCAACCAATGGATTTTAGACTAGTTTAGGTTACCATTTAACTTTATCTTTTAGATTTAACTCTTACTTAAATAGTTTGACTTTTACCGTGTCTTCATGTATTCTTACACTATAAGGTTAATAAACATACTCTAAACATTGAAGAGGTAATCAAGTGGTTCATTAATGATATGTATAATATCATTTAAGCCCTTTTGAAGAACCTTATATTTTTTTGGAATATCATATCAACCAATAATATTGTGATTTTTTTTCTAAACTAATTTATGTCAATTTTGATACTATTTGGTAGTTGGTCTTTGTGCAAGTCATCACAACTTGATTACTTCAAAAACGATACATTTAATCAACCCTAACATGTCATATGAACCTAGAAAATTCGTGGATGTCATAAAAATATTGAAATTATATTTATTTTAATATTTATAATACCATTTATTTGATTCTTTCATTAATAAGGTAATTACTGCATCATTATTGTGACATAAATAAATAAACTTATTTGAAGTCTAAAAATTATAAATAAAATACCATGATGTAGGAAATATGTTTAGATTTTTAATTAATATTTATATTCGAATTTATATTTTGTATAACCCAATATTAAAAATGGTTAGTTATTAATCTTTGAATTTAACACATTAAACTCTTATTTAAATAAAATAATAATAAATGTCCTAATCTTGACCAAGTGGACCTAAAGGATAATATTTTATTCCTAAGTTTGTATTTTTTTCTAATTAAACGTATCCAAAAGAATCAGTACATGTGTTAGGGTAACTATAATATCATTTTTACCTTTAAATTCCTCAATTTACTTTTAACCGTGTTAAAAAAAGTCAAAAGTTACTATTCACTAAAAAAATATTTTCAACTTATTGAACCAAATTTTACTTACTAATATTAACTGTGTCCTTCTAATTTCTGAAATTCAATTCCTAGAAGTGGTAGAATTATGTTTTAGGCAAATTTACTAACATGCTTAGAAGGTTTGTAAAAAAATTTAAAAAGTTCAATTAAATTCTATACATCTAATTTTATTATCAAATGACTGCAATTAATTACTTTTAACATACATAGGTATTATATATATATTTTTTACTCATAATAAATTTACATAAAATAAATACTTATTTAAATAAAAATTATTTTTTAAATAATAACGCAGTATGTTTCACTATTCATCAAAAATAGAATGTTTTTAGAAAAATAGAAAAAATACAACCTAAGATAATTTTGATATTTTGATTTCAAAATTGATTTCTATTTTATCAAATTAAAAATATAGAATTTTCATTTATTAATTTCAAATTAATTCCAGTTGTCAAAACCAAAATGTAGGTACTTAAAAAGTAAAAACTATCAAAAGATTGTCATGTGTTTATATCAAATTTAAAATTGAAATTACTTATAATGACCTAAATTGTATTAAATAATAAAAATATAATCTAATTATACTTCAAAACCATTAAAATGCATAATTTAATAGATATTTTATTTTTATGAAAAAAGTTTTTTTTCAGTTGAAACATAGTATTTTTTAATATTCGTCAAAATATGAAAGTTATTAGATAAGTACCATAAATTTATCAACACTGAATTTTTATTTCCCTATTCAAAATAATAATTTAGTTTCGTTAAATTGAAAATATTAAAGTGTCAAATATTTATTTTAAAAATGGTTCACCATTTAAAGTCGGTAAAATTTCATTTTTGGAAAATTAATTCTTTTACGTGAACAAATGAATTTGTTCTTATGTTATGTATAAGAAAAAAAATACGGATGTTAAAATTATATAGAGTATATAGGATTCAAAATGATGTTAATAATATTCATAACCTCTTTTTGAATGGATAGTTTGGAAAGATGTGGTGCGTTCGAACTCGGTGTTTCATGTAGCACAAGAAATTAAATTACTTTAATGAGATAACGTACTATGAAATCTTGGGGTGATACATTCTCCCCTACTTCAATAAAGTGTATCCTTGAAATTTTAAATTTTCCTTCAAAAATAAAATGTTAAAAATACAAAAATACCATTGTGGAAGACCCGCATCAGATATTAGGTGAATAAAATTTAGTTTTAATAAGAGAAAAATGGAATGAAAAAGTCACCAACCAATTATAATCTCGATTAAGAGAACATTGGTGTCCATTAGAGACACATAATTGGATGAAAAACATAAATATTTATAGGGAGTGATTGAGTTCATCAACCACAAACATGTGTAAAATCGAGGGACTCAAAGCCATCAATATATGATGATTTAAAATATCTTTAGTTTATCAAAGCATAAGGTATTTGGATAACACATTTTGTTTTTAATACCCCTTCCCTAAAGTTAAATAATTGACTTATTCATAGAATTAGGGGAAAAAATACCTTACAAGTAGGGTTTCATCCTTTAACTAATTCCTACCACAAACTCATCTTTCACTCCAAAAGATAATAGAATTCAAAACAATTCCATTTATCCTAATCATATATGTTTCTGAAAAATTGAATCTATAATTCAGATTTCAGTCCATTTTTAAAAACTACATTATACAAACCAAGATATCAATTGGGCCAGGGGTAGGTGATGCACCCTTGTTGCCATTTGGTTGCAGGTTCAAGTCTCACGACCTTACGGGATGCGATGGGTTGTCACCCAACCTTTGGGTTATCCTTTTTATAAAAATCCAAAAAAAATATTAAGAAGTTTGTTTAACCTTGAACAATAGTATCCAATGATTAACTTAATTCATTCCAACCATTATACATATCCAAAATACCTTTATCCAAACTCATAGTAATTTTTTTTAAGAAAGTTAAACACAACAATGATCCTTTTTTCCATGTAATAACATGTGAATACCTTCATTGTGTATTTTATTAAAACACATTAATAGCCTGAATTACCATAAAACCATATTTATTACATTCATGCTCCCTTATTCGTTATATAATACAGCGTACACTCTTTATATCAAAAAAATTTGCAAACTCCAATAATGATGGAATATCAAATCATTAATCAGTTTCAAGGTTGTCAATAATATCAAATATAATTTATACAAATCAATCATATATTATTCCAAAATCACTACCTCAGTATTAGAACCATATTTTGGTTTATATTTATCTTAACCATATATTTTCCAAAAAAATAACCTGCTATTGAGTCGCTTTTCTTGGTTCCACACAATCTCAAGTCCTTAATGAAATAGTATTGCAGTACAATCCTTATAAACATTATAATTATTATAACATGTACATTATTAATACAATATTCAAATGACACAATAATTTAATAACAAAATATGAACTATAATCATTCCTCTTCATCTTCGGTAGTATCATAACGTGATTAGTATCCTATAGCAACATTTGAGGCATACTCTGATGATTGGGACATTGACTTTCATTGTGCCCCAACTCCATGTGGGTGAAGCATTGTACATTTGAGACCTTTTTATTACCCATGAAATCACGTGTTTGGTGTTATTTTTATCCATACTTATAACAAACTCCCATTCCCATCTATCATTTACCAAGGTGATTCTTTCCACAGTTATCACATATGGGAAAATCCTTCTTTACCTTTTTCACTTTATCCATCTTTCTCTCTACCATTCTTTTCTTTTCTAGCTTCACTTAAAATCCATATGACTCAGATAATTCGTTATTTATCTTATTAACACATGATATTATTTCTTCATATGATGAAAATAAATGGGAAACAATTTCTATTATAAAAGTTGGATTAATACCACAAAAGATATGATCATTCTTACTCATTAGATCATGTGTATTACTAAACTTCACATTCCTTATACTGGTCCCCATTTCTAAAAAATGGCATACACTATGTTAGCTTATGAATCTCATTTCATAATTCCAAACTTGTGAAATACCTAACGTAAATTTAAAATGAATATTCATATAATTTATAATCATAAAATAATGTTTCATTGAGGAAGTATTCACTTCTAAATCCTTCATAATGTCTTGTAATGAAAATTTGAATCATCATAAGAATGTCCCTCAGGAGTAACATAACAAAGAGTGTAGCAAGGCCCATTGTCATGTACCAGCATACCCTGGGTCAAGCCTGAAAATCCATTTTGGATTTTTAACTCCTAGGTATATCTGTGACAGATCCGCCTCTACCTGCTCGTATCCAGATAGGGATTTATTGATTATAAAACTCAAAAAATCTCCATATTTCCAAAATTCTAGGAAGTTCTTTCATACTTATATTTAATTTCTATCGTAGTGTAATGTGCTCTAATCAGAGTTTATCTAAATATAGTTTCCAATTTTTTTACTAAATATCCTCTGATACTAACTATAATGCCTCGACCCTAGTTACCCAGAGTCGGCGCATTATTTTAATACATCAGAATGATTACAAGGAATCATGTCTCAAAAGACCGATCAATTTACTAGTCCTGGAAAATATATTACATACATGAATGTTACATTACACATTAAGAAATAAAACACAATAGAAATGATCTTTTGAGATCTCCATTAATCCCCTAGCTTAACACTTCTTATCATTCATAATAAACTTCTTGGAAAATCTGGGAAAATAAAACATAATAAAGGGGTGACCTCAGATGCTCAGTAAGGGTAAACAATTTTGCAGAAGATAACATAAATAATAGGCATGGTTAATAATTGAAACCACCAGCGTTTACAGAAAATAAACATGAACAATTTACGGTAGAAATACGAGCTGAGTAAATAATGAAATAATAAAATGTAGTCAAGGATATTCTACTAGTCAAATAACCACTTGAACTATCAATATTTTATTCATAATGAGGGAATGTATAATTCTAGACATTCTGAAACATTTTGTCAAGGCCTCGGCAATGACGTCTAAAAATGATTAAGGCCTCAGCCCAAACCATATATCAAATTAGGAAAGGCCTCCAGCAATTACACATCTAATTGTATCAAGAAACCTACCTATGCATCAAGGATCTATAACATATTCCACCCATCACTTACTATGTCCAATAGATTCCTCATATTAAAAGGTTGAAACATAACATAAACATCCGTATTACAACTAGCATATGAAATGTCAATACATTAACCATAATCTACGAATTGTATAAAAATAAAACATCCACATTCAAACATATCACAAAACCATTAATAAAATATGGAAGATTTTTATCATAATATGTCAACTTCAAAAAAGATTAAAATCTATCGAAGGATTTTGACATAGATCAAAATGAGTTGTACAACTCATTGAGAGAAATATCCCTTTTTAATTAAATTATTTAGAAGTCACACAATTTAGAAAGTAAGACATTTAAATAAATTTTTGAATCAAAGTGTCTCATATGACTTTGAAACATTTGAATGGAATTAGCATTTTAAAAACATTCATATCCATATAAATAAATCCTTAAAACCATTTTTTAAACATGGAAATTAATGAGAATGATTTAGTATAATGAATATTTAAAACATTTAAAATGATGTTTTAATAAAATAGTACCTTAAAATGAATCTATTTGAAAACTATTTTATGAAACATGGACATGGATAAAAAACATGCCCGAGTAAAAACTTACCCATAAGCAATCTCGAATAATAATGGGATTGGGGAATTAACCCTTACATTGCACTTTCCTTTGAAAAAGTGCACGTTTATCCTCCTATATAATGAACATAGTATGTTATTAAATTATACCATAACTATATTCATATTTATTATATCATACATGATTCATTTATGACTCTATACTACCCATTTAATAATGATTTCCATGTTAAATTAACATTTGGGTTTATAATCTCTTTCTTCATTGTATGGGTTTTAACTTGTTATTCTTGATCGTATCATTTAGGTCATGATTTAAATACATGAAGAATATAAAACTTTATTTATATATCATATATATTTAGAATATAAATATTTATAATAGATTGATATATGAAATGGAAGGCACCATTTATGGAGATGGTAGGCCATACGTATACATAAACGGTGTTTCCGTTTTCATATCATATTGAACAGAAGAATGTGAATAAGATATCTATAAGTTCATAAATATAATCATATATATATATATATACAATAACATTATTATGTCATATATTACACACTTATTAATTATATATATTTTTATAATCATCATTGAACGGTGAATGTGGGAATGAATCTCATGGCGTCTTAGTGATAGTAATCTATATTTACGCATGAGTGACAATATCATTATATTGATGGTGAAATATTATTTAATTTGGATTGTATTTCATATATACAGAATCATTAACATGTTATATTTATTATTTATATTAGTTATACTCATTATTATACCCATCCAAATAAGTGTTTGAAAAACCAACTACACCACGACGTGGAGACGGTAAGTCTTACATACACAAGTATGGTGTCATTTTCATTTATAGGTTGGATATAATAACGAATATTGTTGTACCAATTTTATACTAACATCACAGTATATAAGAGGTACTGAAGTTATTATTTTGGCATAGAAAGAACAAATATATAGAAACTTCAAGAAGAATATAACTTGAAAGAGCGTGGTGAAAATATTACCTCTTCTTCGGGTGTTTCCTTTTGAGTTGATCAAAAGGGCTCCTTAGGTTGACATAATGATCAAAGTGAGGACTCTATTTTGATGTGATAAAATTTTGGAGGATATTAGGGAAGAGTTTGGCTAAGCCAAATGGCTTTGGAGGTGTGATTTTGAGAGAAGGGGAAGTTCCCTTTTATAGGAGGGGTGATGGTCACTTTAGGAAGAGATTAAAATATTAATTTCTTATACAATAATATTAATCTTATAATGGCTCAAAATGAATTTATTTAGAGACCCATGTGGATATGGGATCACTACAACAAAACTGGCCCCTAGAGGTGGGTTTTTTTTTCATTTGGTGGCGGTTTAAACCGCCACTATAGGGTTTGGTGGCGGTTTACAAAAACCGACGTGAAATTGGGCATCGGCAATCTATTAGCGGGGGTTTTTACTATTTCGTGGCGGTTTAAGAAAAGAGTCGTAGATGCTTCTTTTCATGACGGTTTTTGTCCATTTCGCGGCGGTTTTATGCCTAGATGATACTTTTTTTTCGCGGCGGTTTTAACCGCCGCTATATTCTGGCGTTTGATGCGCCTATGTCATGGCGGTGAAAACCGTCGCTATATTTAAACATGATACATTTAGCGGCGGTTATAACCGCCGCTAAATACTGACCAATAAGGCATTAGCGGTGGTTATAACCGCTGCTAAATGCTGACCAGTAAGGCATTAGCGGTGGTTAAAACTGCCGCGAAATGTTGACCTGGAAAAAAAATTATTCTGCTCCTACCACACCACTGCCCTGAAAAACAAATCAAACCAGAATATTGAACAGGAGACACCATACAAACAAATAACATGGTAGTATTCATTGAAAAATAGGATATGAGAAAATGTTGTATGTTATGGAGTCCAACCTAAGGAAAGGTATGTATCGCATTTTGGTGAGTAACCAATCCATGTGACCCCCAAGATGTATATGTGTTTTTAGCTTATTTAATTTCTTATGTGTTTTAAGAAAGGTTGATTTATATTATATGGATACTAATACTCTATATAATAAATGGTTATGAATTTTGATACAATTTATGTGATCATGCTAACCATGGTGATGTGTAATGATATGTAATTGGTTATGCTCTAAGTTGGCTGATATAACATCCATGGCTGGATTGTGATATGGGTTGGGTTTTTTTAACAATGGATTTGTGTTATGGGATAGAACAAATTATGTTTATATGGGTATAGAATTTGTTCCAAAGATGGTTGTTTGAGTAGTTATAGAATGTATGTTATGGTATGGTTTGTTGTGTGTTTTGGGTTGGTTGTTAATGCCTACTATAGAAAATGGGTAACTTGTGAATTGGCGTGTGTTTTAGGTTGGACAACATGCTAACCGTGCATGGTGCCTGAGAGAGTATGTTTTATGATCTTGTAGGTTATACATGATTCCTATTGAGGATTTGAGTTATGTCATTGGATATGAGATAAGAGTTTCATGTATACATCCCAAGATGGTCATCATGTTGCAGGTTGGATGGGATGCATCATGATATAGTTGTTAATGACTTCGTTAAAGAAAATAGGTTTGAATTTTTTAAAATTTCAACAACTTATCTAATGTTTTCTTAAATACCTTATTGGTGGAATTATACTTAACTAAACCAAATGATATTGATTTTTCACAATAGTTATTATCATAAGATAATGTCATTAATATATATGTGCATGTATGTGATATTTATCTTTTAGGGGAAGTATGGTTTGTCGATTTCTAGTTAGGATTAGTAACCTAGATTTTATAGTTGGATTGGGTATGGGATTTGTGATAAGCATGAGAACCCTCGAGTGGATATATTGGCCTATGATTTTCCTCATGATATTTGAGATGGGTTCATAGATGCTTCTCCGTGAGTTGTATCCTATATAGGATGTGACATGTGAACTAGGGCTGAGAGCAACTAGTAATATTGAGATGTATCTTGGGATATTGGTTATTGGAGTGTTCTAATCAAGTGAAATAGCGATTCTCATTTCCACCCGATGAGGGTTTTCTTGTATGTATGTAATCCAAGAGAGGAATTATCCTAGGTCTATGAGTTCATTAAAAAATTGAAAGTACGTTTAGACACTTTGTTCTATAGTGATGGTATATAGGTGGATTGTGGTTTGGTATTCAGTTAGTAATATCATTGTATTTGGTATTGTGAATGTAAAAGCATGGGTAGTGGTTGTGTTTTGTTAAGTCTAACATGAATAATTGACATGGTTATTTGGGGGATAAGTTAAGTTAAACTATGATTATTTGGATGTTATTTTAATGATGCATATTAGTTGTTTTAATAGAGTGTATACATGCTTAGATTCATGTAATACTGATGACGGTTAAATTTAGGTATTGTCGGAGGCTTCCAAGATACACTCTTTCCATGTCAGTAAGAGCGTGAGTTCTTTATCAGCATAATTGGTATGTTGGTTGTATAGTCTAAGATTAGCCTGTCAGGTGGGAATTTCTTCATGCCTGTGTAATGTGTTGTGGCTCATTGGGCCTTGATAGTGATGGTATGAATTGGGCTTACACAGCTAGGATACCCAGGTGCTGCTATGGAGAAACAATGATATGAATGGGACTTAGACAGTTGGACTGCCTAGGTACTTCTATGAATCAGTTACGGTATGAATCGAGCATACACAATGGGGCTACCCGGATGCTGCTATATAGTAGAAATGGCATGAATATGGGTTACATATATGGTATTCTCATTGGATGTGGTACCAATTCAAACACAGGCCTAAATGGAATGATGTATACCACACTCGAGAAATCAAGACATAAAATGAAACATCATAAATAAATAAAATGCATAGAAGGAAACATGAGAAATCAAAAAAATGTTAGGACATGGAAATGTTTAGTGGAAACTATGTGCCATATACATGTTACATATACAAACCAACCGTTCTCATTCTTGTTCAACACATCAACAACACTACTACTCATCATCTGATGCTACATCGTCACCCTCTCCACATTCATCTCCACTACCTGCTGCCACCTATAAGAAAATTATATTGAAAATTAAATATTGTTGCATATTTATAATTAAACTTAAAACCAATAAAAGTGTGAAAACTAAATGATTTTGATTTTTTTGTGATTTACCTGCTCACCACTAGCCGATGCACTACCACCAGGGGCATATCTGCTCATATGCTGACGTATTTCAAGCAACTCTTTCTTCAAAGCAGATATCTGATCCCCCTGTTGGTGAACTGTGTTTCATAGAGAAGACATCTCCCTCTGAGTATCTTAAGGTATGAAATGACTATAACCAGGAGTAGATGTAGCTAAAATCCCTGATGGCCTGCCAAAGACCTCAGATGGTACGGGTCCAAAACCCATCCCGCGCACTCTACCAGGATGCTCCTTCCCAAGGACATTACCAACTGGGTCATCCTGGGATACTGAGTAGGATTTCTAAGGACTGACATCCCATATTTCTTTAATTTTTACCTATAAATCAAATATCAATATATATTAACACAGTAAAAACTGATAATAAGTTATTATAATAAATAATTGACTTCATACCCCAACTTCTCTGGCTGGTTCATTAACAAAACTTCCATCTATTTTTTTATGAACATCCAGCCATAGTTCTGTTTGGGATGCTTCATGCCCTAAACTCTGTGACTACATTAAAAAAAGTTAAATCAACAATTAAATATGTTAAATAGATAATATTTTCTTATAAATATTTAAACTAATTAAAATATTACCAATGACATTCGTCTTCTAGAAAAGCTTTTCGAGCCCGTAGTGTGCGGGATGACTTGTTTTGCCTGGTTTGATGCATTCTGTCTTGAGAGATCCTGAAATAAATAAAATTAAATTTAACAGTAATGTATTCAATGTCTATCACCTCTTCATGTACATTTATAAATGTAAAATGAGGATAATATAATAATATATATTTCAATACCATCCACTTCTCATCATGATGGCTATCGACAAAAACATTCCACTTTTCTTTCGGTACCCCACTGGGTAGCTTCTCATACAATTGCCGCACGGTCAACGATGTATCATTGGCATCACACCAGAACCTCTATTTGAAATCTTTCCATTTTTTTCCAAGATTTTTCAATGTCCACTTCCGGGCTATCACATCAGCAACGGTAAAGTGGAAGAACATCTGTATATAGAAATTCATTTTGAATATATTAGTAACATGACATTCAATTAAACCATAAAGTAATAAAATTACATTTATCTGAGAATCAAAAAATTCATTTTTCCAGTATGTAGGCATATCCCTCCAATCATCATATGAAATAGGCATGGAAATGGGCTCCGCTGCTAGCTGACCTATAATCTGACAATGTAAACATGCGGCGTCATCCGTTGGGACCCCATAAGAATCAAATGGCACCACTATCTTCTCGCCATTCATTTTCCAAAAATAATAAATTTTGAAGTGTTTTTCCACGGTTGCATTTTTCTCATCTGCAATTAGAAAAAAAATTACTATAAACAAAATGCAATAAATTAATTTAATTAAAATTTGTACATATGACTGTGACCCTCCAGAATGTCTGTGGTGAACTGGAAGGGGCGTGTCACTGCCCCGCTGCTGAGGCTCCTGTAGGGGGAGGCGATGAATCATCCTCTAATGAGACATCCACTGACGGTGTCAGAGATGGTGTAGGGGGAGATGATGCAGGGATGTAGGCAGCTGCTGCCTCAGATGCCGTGGGGATAGACAGATCGTCATCTATCGCAGAAGTAGATGAAATGGTGTATCGCTTCTTCCTTGGCATTCCTGTCATTTAATCAAATAAAATTAAGTTCAGAATATATATTTCAAAAAATTTATGCAGAAAAAAATTAAAAATGATAATAGATGCCCAGTAATAACAAACAAAATATATATAACAATGATAATGAATGACTACAGAAATGAAACAAGTGGTTGCTGAATGAATAAATAATTGTACATACAATCATTTTCCCATTCAATCATGTCGGATTCCTGCTCCATTACTGCATCCACTTCATTCATCCTTGCTAGACTAATATTTTCAATATCATGATAGACAAATAATTCTGCTTCCTGTTGTTGATGAAATTCAATTCCATAGGTCAAATCTTCATCTTCATCACCCATATCATACAAATCTCTTGGTATTACGTGAGTAACTAAACTCCACCCTTCATCCACAACATCATTCACATAATATACCATTTTTTCCTATGATGCTAAGATATATGGATCATTCAGTTCATGATCACCAACATCCATCACGTGAGAGAAGTTTACAGAAGTAAATTGTAAGGAATCTCTTTTAACACCTATGATAATATCGACCCATTTTCATTTGAATAAAACAACAAAAAAATGCCCGTGGTAGTTTAATTCAATAATATCATGCCACTTTCCATAGTATTTCTCTTCAGCAAATGTAAATATACCACTATTCTGTGTTTTCAAACCCATTTCTTGATCGACTGTACGAAATCTAAAACCATTCACATTATAAGCGTCGAACTTTCTATCTTGTTTTATAGGACCTCTAGCAAGAAACATCAACTCTTCTGACAAGTCTGCTCGAGTATCAGTATTCATGATCTGAAGAATAAAAATATAATTTAATAGATTTGAAAATTGTATGTGTCAAATTAATATTCGTATTTATTGCAATATTTATTAACTTACACGTCGTGCAAACTATTCTACCAGCTCTTTATTCACTGATTTCATTATATCATTTTCATTTCGTGTTCGGCCTCTCATTCGTCTCTTTGTTTATATCCTAAACTCTTCAATAAATGGATCTACAATTTCACTATTCAGTATCACATATCTATGTGCCTGTAATAACTCCAATTCTGTCAGTGTCGCGTATGAGGTCCTCCTAACTGATCGGCCAATAGAAGGAAATATTTTTGATTTCTGATGCATTTGAGATTGAGTTGATGTGTCGTCAACATGTCCAACTCGATTAAATCTTGTCTCAATATCATCCAAATATCTGGAACAAAAGGTGATACACTCCTCAGCCAAATAGCCTTCAGCAATAGAGCCTTCTGGTTGAGCTTTATTTCTCACGTATTCTTTCAAATGCCCAAGATATCTGTGAAAAATAAAAATAATATTATGAATTTATTTAAATTCCAAATATTGTTTAATTAACTGGAAACATATAAATAAATTTACTCTCAATTGGATACATCCATCGATAATGAACGGGGCCTCCTAATTTAGCTTCGTCAACCAAATGCACAGTTAAATGCATCATGACAGTAAAAAACGATGGAGGAAAGATCATCTCCATTGCACAAAGGGTCAATAAAAACCTCTCCTATAGGTTGTCATGCTGTAAAGGATGTAGAGTTTTCTCACATAATTTCCTGAAAAATGTGCAGAATTGCAGTACAACAGCAGTAACTTTTTCAGGTAATAATGTATTCAATCCCAATGGTAGTAACTGTTGTAACAAAACATGTGAATCGTGACTTTTCAATCCATATAACTTACGATTCTTCAAATCAATACACCTAGAGATGTTACTCGAATACCCATCAGATACCTTCACATTCTTTAAAATTTGAAGGAACGCATCTTTATCCCTATTTTTCATTGAAAAAATGGCAGGATCATAATTTCAATTCTCATCTGGCCAGAGATCACATTTTATGTTCATTAGTTGTAAGTCTTTGCGAGCATTGAGATGATCCTTCGACTTTCCATGCTCATTAAGTAATGTGAAAATCAAATTATCACAAACATTCTTCTCAATATGCATCACATCATGATTGTGGCGCAAAGAGTTAAATTCCCAATATGGAAGTTTGAAGAATATACTTTTTTTCTTCCATTGTTGCGTTCTTATTTCACTTGACGATGCACTTCGCACTCATTTTCCGCTATCAGTCAAATGATGAACCTTCCCAAATTCTGTTTTAACATTTTCAAGCTGTGTCAATATTTCAGAATCGGTTAACAACTTTGGAGGTGGTCTACGATTAATGGAACCATTAAATTTTGATTTGTTCAGCCGAAATCTATGAGATGCATCAAGAAATCATCGATAGCACAAGAATCACCATTTTCAACTGTGAGGTAGCCATTTGGGCTCGAAATCAAAGTTACAAACAGGACAAACCAAAACCGTATAAGTGTTCCAACCTGATAAATTCCCAAGACCAGGGAAGTCACTAATGGTCCACATGAAAGCAGCATGCATTTTGAACATTGTTTTAGAAGAAACATAAAATTTCTCAACACCGTTTCTCCATAACTCCTGCAATTATTCAATCAAAGGCTGCAGGTATACATCAATATCATTTCCAGGCATTTTTTTCCAGGAATAATCATCGAAATGATAAAAAATGTTTGTTGCATACACATCCACGGAGGCAGATTATAAGGGATCAAAACAACTGGCCAAATGCTATAACTCGTACTCAAAGTCCCAAATGGGTTGAATCCATCGGCAGCCAATCCCAATCGAACATTCCTAGGATCAGCTGAGAAATCTGGATGTAATGAATCAAATTTCTTCCACGATTGGGAATCTTGTGGATGTCTCATTAACCCATCATTGTTATTATCTATAGAATGCCACTTCATGTGTTCGGCGGTTTTTGATGACCTGAATAATCTTTGCAATCGAGGCTTCAAAGGAAAGTAACGCAAAACTTTTGCAGGTGTGTTCCTTTTCTTATTCTCCAAGAAATTATGTTCAGTCATACATCCAACATCACCTTTTGACTGCCATCTAGAAGAAGAACATTTCTTACAATTCTGTCTACTTGAATCCTCTCCCCAGTAAAGCATACAATCATTGGGACACGCATGTATTTTTGTATAATTCAGACCAAGCATGTTTACAACTTTTTTCATCTCATAAAACGATTCTGGGATTTTTGCTTCAGGAAATGCATCATGAATCAATTCCAATAACATGGACATTTCCTTATTTGTAATTCCACATAGACATTTGATATGGTATAACTTCAGCAGAAATGAAAGCTTTGAATATTTCAAACACCCACTATACAACTCTTGATTTCCATCGTCAAATAAATCATGAAACACATTTTCCTCACTGAAGTTTTCCCTTACATTTGGCTCCACAGAATTAAGAGGGGGATCCAATGATATGTTACAATCTTGATCTGCTTGTGTTATAGTCTCAAAAACATCACTTGTCACGTTGCAATTTGTAGCACCCTCTTCTGGTTGTTCTCATATGTTTTGATGCTCATAGTGGTGTCTTGTAGTGCCGAATGCATCATTTATGAGGTTTTTCATTTCATTTTCCATTGGTGACAAACTTGGGACCTCATTCTGTGGATTAACAGCAGTCCTCAATCTTTCTGTATTGTTTGATTCTCCATGAAAAATCCAACAAAAATATTGATCAGGGAATTGCTTCAGTATTAAATGTTCATAAACTTCATCTCTCTTCAACCATGTTCTGAATTTACATTTAATACATGGACATCTTATTCTCCCTTCAACGGATCGATTAGAAATTGAAAAATCTAAAAACTCATTCACACCCTTAACATATTGAGGTGTGTTCCTCGGTAATGTGATCCAGCTTTTATCCATGTATATCACAATGTGCCTACACAAAATATACGATAGTGTAAGATTACATAAACATAATATAATAAAGATGAAAAATTGATCATAAAGTATGTATAATATAATAGAGATGAACCATTGATCATAAATTATGCATAATATAATAAAGATGAACCATTAATCCATAATTACTATGCATGACTTATCCGTCGTTTATGAGAAACCATCAAAGAATCAAGGAAGAACTAAAAATTACCAAAGTCGAAAGGGGTCGCGGGGGGGCGTCGGGGGGTGCGGGGGTCACCGGAGGCCACGGGGGGCGTGGGGGGTGTCGGGGTCAATAAAAAAATTACACCCAGGAAAATACAATAGAGAATTCTCACTAAGCATATACCTAGGTATGAAATCCATACTATAAAACCATTCATGGAAAACCCAGTACACATAATATGATATCATACCTTCTTTAAATAAAAAAATAAAGATAAAGTGATGGTCAAGGTTTCTATAATGACATGACCTTTATAATTAACTACATCATGATGAATCTCTAAGAATAGTAATATAAATTTACATTCATCTTTCGATGTACAAACTACATGCACTTGATAATTTATACTTAGAGAATCAATAATGAAATTTCAATTTCTTGGAGTATAATTAAAATCCAAATAAAATGACTAAATATATTCATCCCATATCCTCTATCATAAATTTTTATCCCTATGATAAAATATTTACTACATGTTTTTTTATTTGTAAGTGCCACAAAATTCTCATTGAATAACTAATTTCATAAACATTAGAGGGCATGCATAACCATGACTAACTCAATATCATGAGTTGGATAATTGTTATCATTTATTATAAGTTTCAAGACCCATTTACTAAAACTCATTCCTCCATATCAACATAAATCTTAACATCACATTGGAGGCCTCATTATTGACCTTATAATGCATCCTTGGCTTTGGTCAAATAAGAATAGGTGTATATGTCAATATATTTTTTAGCTCATAAAATGAATCTTTTTATTTATCATCCCACTAAAAATTCACTCCATTCCAAGTCAATACTATATTTTTAATGAATATGTGAGAAAACTCCAAGATAATGCAAGAATGAGAAACCAAATGACCAATGAAAATATGAATCTCAACAATATTAGTATGAATCTATTAAGAAATTATATATTCTACTTTCTCAATATCCCCTAATATCCTAGATTTAGGGAACTCACGACCAAAAAATGTCACCTATTGATTATAGAAATAACATTTCAATATATTGGCATATAAATGATGATATCTCAATGTGTCTAAGAACATAACCAACTATTCTTCATGCTCCTCATAGGATCATGATCATACCGATATATCTTTGATAAATATAGTCCCGAATGAAAAAAAGGATAAAAAATGGTTTATCAAAGTTATAAATACATATGGTTTCTCCAGTACCCTAAATATAATTACCAAAAACACAAAATTACAATATAGTGTTTGAAATTCTATCTTGGACACACCTTTAGCTCAAACCTTTAACCGCTGATAACCTAATCGATGAACAATCTTCAAAATCCATACAGAACCTCTAAACTTATTGAATAAATCATAAATTCATAGAAAAGGATACCAATTATTAAGAGTAACATGATTTAATTTATAATAGATAATATAAAATCAATAACTCACTCTTTTAATATTGGTAAAAAGAAATGGATAACCCTATGTAGACACACTCAGATTAATAAATCCATTGGATTAAAGATCTCCCAACTAAATATTTATCTATTTAATATCCCATAGAGATATATAGTAATGGGATATTGTGATAGTCTCGATACCTTGTACAAATTAAATCATAAACTCCACCTCCATCTCTAGAGGTAACCTTATAAAGTCCGCAAAAAAAACATCCTGATACTTATTAATTGTAGGAGGAAAACAACAATTGAAACACCATTAGCTAACTTGAGATCCATCCATACCACTAGAGATATAGTAATCCCTATTTTCCAATAATCATATCTTGATCAATTGGAATTATAATATTATTCACCTAGAATAACATATGATTTATCATAAGATGGAGAGAATTTCTCTCTTTTCTAATAACAATAAATATATCCTTTAAAATGTGATAACTAGTCTATACTAAAAATTACAATGAAATATTTCATCACTATAATGACCAATTTCCAAAGAAATACATATCCAAAAATATCAGCTACATAATTTAGGAACTTCTAATGGGCTCCTCTATTTTTCCCAATGAATTATTTAGAGAGAAAACTTTAAATAAAAATTCAACAATCAAACCTATGTTGGATACCAAGCAAGAAGACATAAAATAATTAGAATAACTATAATCAAATAACACACTGAACAAGGTTGAGGTATCAATTACTACACATGACTTTTAGTAATAAATACATGAATAAATGTAGGAGAAATATATAAACCACAAAAATAAATAATCCACAATTACTATGCATGACTTATCTGTGGTTTATGAGAAGCAATCAAAGAATCAAGGAAGAACTAAAAATTACCAAAGTCAAAAGGGGTCGCGGGGGGCGCCGGGGGGTGCGGGGGTCGCCGGAGGCCACGGGGGGCGTGTGGGGTGTCGGGGTCGCCGGATGGCACATGGGGCACGGGGGGCGCGGGGGTCGCCGGTGGTCAAGGGCGGTGTCGGGGGGTGCGGGTTTCGCCGGAGGGCGCGGAGAGTGCGGGGGGTGCGGGGGTCGCCAGAGGGTGAGGGGGGCACAGAGGTCGCCGAGGCCGGGGGGATCGGGGACGAGGGTTTGGGGAACGCGGTCGGGGTGGCGGAAAGGGTCGTGGTTTTGTAAAAAAAATTGGGTTTCGGGGCGGTTTATTAAAAACCGCCGCAAAACCTTCACAGAAAATGTTTAGCGGCGGTTTTGTGAACCGCCGCCACAAAACCGCCGCTAAACCCAGTTTTTTTTGTATTGGATGAAACAATCTCATCCAACGGGTTTTAGACAAGTTTAGGTTACCATTTTAACCGTATCTTTTAGATTTTACTCTTAGTTAAATAGTTTACCTTTTACTGTGTCTTCCTGTATTCTTATACTATATAGTTTATAAACATTCTCTAAACAAAATAAAAGAATCTCAAGTGGTTCATTAATGACATATATAATATTATTGATACCCTTTAGCATAACCTTATATTTTTTGAAATATTATATCAACCAATAATATAGTATTTTTTTAAAAAACTAATTTATGTCAATTTTTACACTATTTAATATTTGGTTTTTGTGAAAGTCATCACAACTTGATTACTTCGAACAAGATACATTGAATCAACCCTAAAATGAGATATTCTCCTAGAAGATTTTTATATGTCATAAAGACAATGAAATTATATAAATTTAAATATTTATAATACAATTAATTTCATTTTTTCATTAATAAGGTAATTAATGCATCATCATTGTGTCATAAATAAATCTAATTATTTAAATTATAAAAAATATAAATAAAAAACCATGATGTAGGAAATATTTTTATATTTCTAATGGATATTTGTAGTCTAATTTATATTATGTATTACCTTATATTAAAAATGGTTTAGTTGTTAAACATGGAATTTTATATTTTTAACTCTTCTTTAAATAAAATAATAATAACTGTCCTAATATAATACAAGTGGACCTAAAAGATCATATTTTATTCATATGTTTTTTTGGTTGAGTTACACTTTTCTAATAAAATCAGGACATGTGTTTGGATAATTATAATATCATTTTTTACTTTAATTACACTATTTACTTTTAACCGTGGTAAATAAAAGTCAAAAGCTACTGTTCAGCAAAAATTATATTCATCTTTTTGAACAACATTTTAGTTACTTATATTAACTGTGACTCTTAGTTTTTTGAAATTCAACTAACCTAATTGGTAAAATTATGTTTTTTGGAAATTTTCTAATGTTCTTAGAAGGTGCGTAAAAGAGGCAAGAAAGTTCAATTAAATTTTATACATCTATTTTTATTATAAAATGACTCCAATTTATTACATTGAACATATATAGGAAATATATATATATATATATATAATTATAGTAAATTTATTTAAAATAAATATTTATTTAATTAAAAGGTCGATTTTAAATAATAACGCAGTATTTTTCACTATTCATCAATAATGGAATGTTTTTAGAAAAATATTAAAAATTCACCTTAAGATAATTTTGATATTTCAAATTCAAAAATAAAGTCTATTTTACCAAATTTAAAACATAGAAGTTTTACTTATTAATTTAAAATTAATTCGAGTTGTCAAAACCAAAAGGCAAGTTTTCAAAAAGTGAAAACTATCAAAAGACTGACATGTGTTTATGTAAAATTTAATTGTGAAATTACTTATAATGACCTAATTTTTATTAAATGATAAAAATATAATCTAATTATACTTAAAAACCATTCAAATTCATAATTTAACACGATAAATTATTTTGATTAAAAAAGTTGTTTTCAATTAAAACATAGTATTTTTAAATATTCGTCAAAATATGAATGTTATCGGAAAAGTACCAAAAATTTATCCAACGTTTTCTAAATAGGAATTTAATTTAATTAAATTTAATATATATATGTGTCCAAAATTGGTTTCAAATATGGTTTTCCATTAAAAGGTAAAAAATTGCATTTTTTAAAAATTGATTCTTTTTTGTGAAAAAAGAATTTGTTGTTATGATATGTCTAAGAAACAAATAATATGGATGAAAAAATATATATATTATATAAGATTCCAAATGTTGTTAATACTTTTCATAACCACTTTTTCAACGGCTAGTTAGGTATGTTGTGGTGCGCTCGAACTTAGTGTTGCGTGTAGCGCAAGCTATTAACTTACTTTAATAAGATAACATACTATAAAATCATGGGGTGTTACATTATCCCCTCCTTTAATAAATTTTTTCCTCACAATTTGTGTCTTTTCATCAAAAATAAAAGTTTAAAAATAGAAAAATACCTTTGTGGGAAACCCACATCGGAAATTGGGTTAACAAAATTTAGTTTTAATAAGAGGGAAAGGGAATGAAAATGTCACCACCAAATTATAATCATTATTAAGAGATCATTGGTGGAAATTACAGACACATAATTAGAGGAAAAACATAAATATTTAAAGGGAGAGATTGAGGTCATCAATCACAAACATGTGTAAAATTTAGGGCCTCAAATCCATCAATCTATAATGATTTAAAATATCATTAGTTCAATAAAACATAAGGTATTTGGATAACACATTTTCATTTTTAAGACCCCATCCCTAATGTTTAAGAATTAATTTATTCATGTAATAAGAGGAAAAAAATAATTGAAAAGTAGAGTTTCATCCTTCAACTAATTCCTATCACAAACTCATCATTCACTCTAAAAGATAATAGAATTCAAAAATATTCTGTTTTTCCTAATCGTATAGGGTTGTAAAAAAATGAATCTATAATTAATCTATTAGCCCATTTTAAAAAACTATATTATAAAAACATAGACATCACTTGGTCCAGTGGTAGGTGATGCACCCTTATTGCCCTTCGGTTGCGGGTTCAAGTCTCGCGGCCTTACCAAACACGACGAGTTACCGCCCAACCTTTGTGTTATACTTTTAATAAAAATCCAAAAAAATAATATAAAAAAGGTTTTTTAACCATAAACAATAGTTTCCAATATTTAACATAATTCATTCCAACCTTTATACTTATCCAAAATTATTCTATCCAAACTCACTGTCAAAACATTATAAGGGAGGTAAACATAATGAATATCCATTTTTTCATGTAATAACATGTGAATACCATCATCGTGTATTCTTTTAAAAAACAGTGCCACCCTGAATTCCCATAAAACATTATTGATTACATTCGTGATCACTTATTCTTTATAGAATACTGGATATACTCTTTATATCCAAAAATATTTTAATCTCCAACAATGATGGAATATAAAAATAATTAATCAGTATCAAGGTAGTTAAGAATATCCAATATTATTTATCCAAATCAATCATATATTATTCCAAAATCACTACCTCAGTATCAGAACCATATTATGGTTTATCATTCTAGCAACCATATATTTTCAAAAAAAATTAACCTACTATTAAGTCGTGTTTCTTGGTTCCACACAATCTCATGTCCTTGATGAAATAGTACTGCAATACAATCATTATATACTTTAGAATTATTATAACATGTTCATCATTAATAAAATAATCAAATGACACAATAATTTAGTTACAAGATAATAACTCTAATCATTCCTCTTCATCTTCGGTAGTATCATAACTTGATTATTATCCAACAACAGCCTTTGGGGTATATTCCAATAATTTGGAAATTGATTCATATAGTGTCCCAACTCCTTGTAGATAAATCATGGAACATTTGAAACCTTTTTATTACCCTTTCAATCATATAATTGGTGTCCTTTTTCTCCACTCTTATAACAAACTATCATTCTCTTCAATCGTTTACCAAGGTGATTTTTTCCATAGTTATCACTTATGGGAAAATATTTCTTTCACTTATTCCCTTTATCTATCTTTCTCTCTACCATCCTTTTCTTCTCTGTCCTCCCTTCAAATCCATTAGACTCAAATAATTATTTATATATCTTATTGAAACTTGATACTATTTATTTATATGATGATAATAAATGGGAAACTATTTCCTTTCTAAAATTTGTCTTAATACCATGAAATATATGACCCTTCTTACTCATTGGATCATACATATTACTAAAGTTCGCATTTCATATATTGGGCACCATTTCTATATAATTTCATACACTAGTTTAGATTATGAATATCATTGAATAATTCCAAACATTTAAAATACCTAATGTAAATTGAAAATATTATTCATATAATATATAATCATAAAATAATGTTTTCATTGAGGAAGTATTTAGTCCTAAATTAGTCATATTCACTTGTAATGAAAATGCGAATTATCCAAAACCTATCCCCCATTAGTGTCATAACCATGAGTGAAACAAGGCCCATTGTTGTTTACCGGGATACCCCGGGTCATGCCCGAAACTCCTTGTCAGATTTTTCACTCCTAGGTACATCTGTACCAGAGCCGCCTCTACCTCCTCATATCCAGACATGGATGCATTTCTTGGAAAACTCAAAAAAAAAATTAAATTTCCAAAATTCTTGGATGTTCTTCTATATATATCCTCAAAGTCTATATTAGGGTAGTGTTCTTTAATCAGAATTTTTCTAAATCATGTTTCCAAGGCTTGTACTAAATTTCCTCAGATTCCAACAGTAATTCCCCAACCCCAGTGACCCAGAGATAGTAAATATTTTTATACATTAGAATGATTATGAGGAATCAAGTCATGAAATACTAATCAGTTTAGTAGTCTTGTAAAATAGATTACATACATGAACATTACATAACTCATTAAGAAATAAAACACAACATGAATGATCCTTTGATAACACCATTAATCCCCAAGATTAACCCTTCTTATCAATCATAATAAACGTCTTAGAAATTCTACGAAAATAAAACATATGAAAGGTGTGAGCTCAGATTCTCAGTAAGGGAAAACAATTTATCAGAAGATAACATAAAAATAGGTATGGTGAATAATGGAAAACACATGACTTTATAGAAAATAAACATGAACAATTTATGGAAGAAAAATGAGCTGAGTAAATAATTCCATAATAAAACATAGTAATGGTTATTCTACTCGTATAATAACCACATGATCCATCAATATTATTTTCATAATGAGGGAATGAATAATTCCAGACATTCTGAAACATTTTTTCAAGGCCTCAGACAAGACGTCTAAAAATGATTAAGGCCTCGACCAAAACAATATATCAAATTGGGAAAGACCTCAGCCAATTACACATCTAATTTTCTCATGAGACCTACTGATGCATTGAGGAGCTATAGCATGCTCCCCCAGTCACTTACTATTTCCAATAGATTCCTAATATGAAATGTTTGAAACATAACAAAAACATTCATATTAGAAATAGTATGCAAAATGTCAATACTTTAACCATAAACTATGAATGGGATAAAAATAAAAAATCCATAGTAAAAAATATCACAAATCCTTCAATAAAATATTAATTATTTGTATCATAATAAATCAACTTCAAACAAGTATAAAATCCAACAATGGATGTTGACATAGATGAAAATTATTTATAAAACACTTTGACAGAAATTTACATTTTTCATGATAATATTTACAAGTCACACAATATAGAAAGTAATAAACTTAAATAATTTTATCAATAAAAGTGTCCCACATGACTTAGAAATTTTTTAATGAAATTAACATTTTAAAAAAATTCATGTCCATATAAATAAATCATTAAAATCCCATTTTGAAAACATGGACATTAATGAGAATGATTTAGAAGAATAAATATTTAGAAAATTTAAAAATATTGATTAATAAAATATTACCTTAATATGAATCACTTTGAAAACTCTTTTATGAAACTTGAACATAGATAAAAAAATGTGTCCTAGTAAAAACTTACCCATAAACAATCTTGAATAATAATGAGATTGAGGAATTAACCCTTACCTTGCACTTTAATTTGGTCGCGGGTACTCTTAACCTCATGTATAATGACAATAGTATGTTATTTAATTATAATAGAACCATATTCATATTTATTATATCAAACATGATTCATTTATGACTTTATATTACCCATTTAATATATATTTCCATGTTAAACTAACATTTTGGGTACTAATCGCTTTCTTTATCGTACATGTTTTAACATGTTATTATTGATCGTATCATTTAGATCATGATATAAATACTTCAAGAATATAGACCTTGATTTCTATATCATATATATTTAGAATATAAATATTTATAATGGATATATATATGAAAGGGAAGGCACTATTTATGGAGACGGTAGACTGTACGTACGCATAAACACTGTTTCTGTTTTCATATCATATTTAACTGAACAAAGTGAATAAGACATATATAAGTATATACATATATTCATATATATATATATATATATATATCTCCAGTAACATTATTATGTCATATATTAAATACTTATTAATAATATATATTTTCATAATCATCATTGAATGGTGAACGTGGGAATGAATCACATCGCATCGTGCAGACGGTAATCCGTACGTACGCATGAGAGACAATATCATTATATTGATGGTTAAATCGAATTTAATTTGTTTGTATATCATATATAAAGAATCATAAAAATGTTATATTTATTATTTACATAATTTATTCTCATTATTAAACCCATCCAAAAAATGAAGTGCTTGAATAAAAACTACACCACGACGTGGTGGCTGTAAGCCGTACATACGCACGTATCATGACTTCGTCCTCTATAGGATGGATTGAATAAAGAATATGGTTTTAACATATTTATAGTAACATAAAAGTATGTATGAGTTACTGGAGTTATTAGTTTGGTATGTAAACAACAAAGAAAGGGGAACTGGAAGATGAAAATAACTTAAAAGTTTGTGGTGAAATTATTACATCTTCTTCACGTGTTTCCTTCATAGTTGATCAAAAGGGATCCATGGATTGGCTTTCTGATAAATGTTTTGACTCTATGTTTATTTGAGGTATTTTCAAAGGATATTAGGTCAGGGGTGGACTAATCCAAATGGCTTTGGAGGTGTGATTTTGAGAAAAGGGGAAATGCCCTTTTATAAGAGGGCTAAGGGTCACTTTAGGAAGAGATTAAAATATTAATTTATTATACAATAATATTCGGTATATAATGTCTCAAAATGAATTTATGTCGCACCCTATATGGTTTTGTGTTGAACTCCACTCAACAAATAGGTTTTAGACAAGTTTATGTTACCATTTTAACATTATCTTTAAGATTTTACTCTTATTGAAATAGTTTAACTTTTACCATGTCTTCAAGTATTCTCACACTATATTGTTAATAATATTAATATAAACTTATAAAAGAACCTCAAGTATTTCATTAATGACATATATATTATTATTTAAGCCCTTTTGCTGAACCATATATTTTTGGGAATATTATATCAACCAATAATATAGTATTTATTTTAAGAACTAATTTATGTCAATTTTGAAACAATTTTGTATTTGGTTTTTGTGAAATTCATCACAACTTTATTACATATAAAATGATACATTTAATTAACCAAAACATGTCAAATTCTCTTATAAAATTCGTGTATGTCATAAACACATTGAAATTATATATATTTTAATATTTATAATACCATTTATTTTATTATTTCCTTAATAAGGTTATTAATGCATCATCATTCTGTCATAAATAAATTTAATTATTTAATGTCTAAAAATTAAAAATAAAATACCATGATGTATGAAATCTTTGTATCTTTCTAATGAATATTTATATTCAAATTTTTCTTATGTATAACCCTATATTAAAAATAGATTAGTTGTTAAACATTGTATTTAACACTTTTAACTCTTCTTTAAATAAAATAATAATAAATGTCATAATATAATCCAAGTTGACCTAAAGAATCATATTGTATTACTAAGATTGTTTTGGTATAACTAATCTTATCCGATAGAATCAGGACATGTGTTAGGGTAATTATAATATCATTTTTACCTTTAATTACCCTATTTACTTTTAACCATGTTAAATAAAAGTCAAATGTTACTATTCACCAAAAAATATTTGATGTTATTGACAAAAATTTTAATTACTAATATTAACCATTTCTCCTAGATTTTTTAAATTCAAGTCACAGAAGTTGTAAAATTAAGATTTATGCAAATTTGCTAACGTGCCTAAAAGGTGGGTAAAAGAGGTTAAAAAGTTCAATAAAATTTTATACATCTAATTTTATTATAAAAAGACTCTAATTAATTATTTTTAATTTATCTAGGTATTATATATCTATTTCTACTTAAAATAAATTTAAATAAAATAAATAACTATTTAAATAAAAAGTTGGTTTTAAATAATAACGCAATATTTTTCAGTATTTATAAAAAATCAAAAGTTTTCAGAAAAATACCAAAAATTAAACCTAATATTATATTGATATTTCAATTTCAAAAATGAATTTTATTTTATGAAATTCAAAACAATGATTTTTCATTTATTCATTTAAAATTAATTCCCGTTGTCAAAACCAAAAACATGTTTTTAAAAAGTAAAAACTATAAAAATATTGACATGTGTTTATGTCAAATTTATATTTGAAAAAAATTATAACTACCTAAATAGTATTAAATGATAAAAATAAAATATAATTATACTTCAAAACCATTAAAATTCATAATTTAACTCTATAAATAATTTCGATTAAAAAAGTTGTTTTAAATTAAAACATAGTATTTTTCCACATTCATCAAAATATGAAAGTTATTAGAAAAGTACTAAAAATTTATCCAAGATAAATTTTTATGTCCCACTTATAAATAAGTATTTATTTTAATTAAATTGAATATATTAAAGTGTTATATATTGGTTTCAAAAAGGGTTCCCCATTAAAAGGCGGTAAAATTGATTTTTTTGAAAAATAATTCTTTTTTATGAAAAAAATAATTTGTTCTTATGTTATGTATAAGAAACACATAATATGGATGTTAAAATTATATGGATTATATAAGATTCAAAATTTATATAATACTATTCATAACCACTTTTTGAACGACTAGTTTGGTAAGTTGTGGTGCGCGCGAACTCCGTGTTGCATGTAGCACATACTATTAAATTACTTTAAAGAGATAAAGTAATATTAAATCATGGGGTGTTACTTTATGAATAGTGATATAACCTAATGAATAGTAATATTTCATATGAGAGTATATAAATAATAATCAACTGGATGTTCAATATACCTATTCTTTGGAATAAGTGAATAAATATTTTAAAACATTTGTTTTTAGAATATATTATGATTTTAATTAAATATCAAATTAATCATAAATAGAAAATTATTTTTAAAAAATGAACTTCATTTTTGGATCATGCACGTCAAAAAATGGTAGTGGTGAATTTTTTGGATTATTATGAAATATTTGAATTCATGATGAATAAAAAAATTCAATAATTTAGAAAATAAGATAAATACACTAATTATAGAGTCATGTAAGATGTTCTGCTGATGTAAGCCCAATTTATTTGGATTCACATGATGAAATTACTATTAATGTACACGGAAGACTTAATATTCCTTGTCTTTGGGAGAAATAATAAATCAATGAATATAAAATTGGGAAATCCCAGCTCCCTCCACTATAAAACCCCCTCTCACCCCCTTTCTCTTCACTCCTCTATAGCCTAGTGCCTTCTCAAAATATTATCAAAATATCCTCCCAACCTCCTGTCCCATTTCCAGTAAGCCTTGGTATCATAGAAAGAACAAAAACTCTCTCTTAGGGAGGCCCTCAAGGAATATTGGTTCAAGAGGTAAATTCCTCTTTTTCGTTCTTTATATTTCCATTCAAGTTCATTTTTTTCTTTTTCAATTATTACATCTCCATATCCAAATTTGGTGATGAATCAATTATATTACATGTACAAAAATGTTTTCTTGATTGTGGAATAAGTTTTCATCATCTATTCATTTTACCTTCTTTTATACTAGTAATAAGAACACCGTCTTAGATATGTTAATTTACCCCCATTCAAGGATGATGGGATTTCGATTTCTATTATCATTCTCAATTATGGTTGTGAAATCGTTATTGTTATGGTTGTACCAGATTATTATATATATAATATAAACTATATAAGGTTTTGTAATCCTTTTGTACAAATGGTATTATGTTATAAAGAAAAATAAATTTGTAGTAATCAAATCCCACTAATTAACTGAAACAACTATCATTAATGTTCTACATAATAATTCATCCGCATTCCATTTAATCAAGCTATAAAAATGACAAATAACACTTATGTATGATCATAAATATTATGGGGATTCAATAATGTGGATTTACATCCCTTCCACATGAACTCCATTAATTAAGAACAAGTGAACTGATTCTGAAAATAAAGAAAATGTACAATGCGGAACCACAAAATTCAATATAATAATTTTTCAATAAGGGAATAAATTAACTAAATAGAATTAAGATAAAATAAATAAATTTCTAATAGTTTCTGAGATAGGTTATTAAAAATTATAATTTAATATTCTAGGATCTTATGTTCAAGAGTATAAAACATCCAGATTTAAGGAAAGGGGAATTCCACCCGAACAATAATTTTCATTCGGGTTAATTTTATTGTTCAATTAACTCAATGAAATTCTGGTATATTATTATGTAATTATCATAAAATCTGTGTTATTTTTCTATATATGTTTATCAACCTAAAACCTTCTTTATTTTGCGGATAGATACACATTTTAAAAGGAACTTTCAAAATTATTTCTGAAATACAAATCCAATCCAAGAGAATTTGTCTAATTCTTTCCTATTTTAAAGGGAACTCTATAATCTTTTTTTGAAACCATTATCTTTATAAAATCAATAATACTATTATGAATATACTATCTTATTTCACATCTAGTTTTATATAAATTGTTTTTCCAAAATAACTCTTCTTTTCAAAGTAAAAGAGTATTTATCTCAAGATTTATCGAATATTTTATAAGAGCAGCATCATCTATTTCAACACTCTAGTTGATTATAATATATTATTGGGATTAGTATTCTATGTTATCATATACCATATTTAACTTGATGGTTAATTGTTAGTTTTTCAATTTATGTTCTATCTTAAAATCATTCATCATTTTACATTGAATGGTCAATGTTTTTGCTAAATGTTCGAGGGAAACTATATACATTTAATATATTAGTAACAATATGAATCTGTAAGTTGTTTATTTTTATCCCCATTCATATGAGTAATGCAGTGGAAATATTATGTGTCAGGGGGGTGAAATAGCCTCTCGGTGCATCAGTATGTCTCATGAGACAGTCTACGATCATGAGGCCTTGACAAAATGATTACTTATAGTCTTGGCATGAGGCCTTGACGGTATAGTAATGTTGTCCCGCATTATGAATTTCCTCATTATGAAAATAGTATTGATGATTCATGTGGTTATTCTACCCATGATTATGTTATGTTATGATAATATTTACACGGCTCATTTTCTACCATATTATGTTCAAGTTTATTTTTAGTGGCATGTGTTTTCAATTATTCACCATGTCTAATGTGTATATTATCTTCCGCTATATTGCTTACCCTTAATGAGAATTTGAGATCACCCCTTTATTATGTTTCAATTATTTAAGACATTAATAATTTTATTATGAATGACATACTAAAATAACCTAGGAGTTATGGATGTCATATAAGGAGTTTCTTTGTTGTGTTTCGTTCCAAGTTGTAATGTTTAACATATGTATGAATCTTGTTTCCATTAATACTAAAATACTCGGTCCATAGGGATTTTTATTCTTATTGTGTATTCCAATGTAATAAAATAAGGCATTGGCTCTAGGAAACTGGGGTCAGATCTTTACAAGGAGAGGTAGGGGCAAACATTTATATGTGAGGTTAGTGGCACACTAGTAATTTTTTAAAAGAAAACATTGTGCCCACATTTTTTACATAAGAAAAGGATAATAAATGAAATTTTATCTATAGTTATTAATTATAAGATTGAAATATATCTGTACAATAGGTTAGAAATTTTTTTGGGTTATTTTCTCCCTTAACTTTTTAGTTTAAGCCTTCGTTAAATCCATTTTTACCTTAGCCGCTGTAATTAATATTTATTGTTTTTACTATTCATTATAGTGAAAAATTAAGTTGACCTTATTACATAATGAAATGTTTTATTATTAAAAATATGGAATCCATTTTTTCAAATTAAATAATCCTAATTGGGAAAATATAATTTAAAATTCAACCTTCATATGCGTTAAAAAAACCGGTTTTCAAGAAGTGTAATTTTTGAGGAAAAGATCCTTTTATATTAACTCGATAACTAATAATAGCCATTGAATAAGTAAAAATTATTATTTATTTACATATAATATATATAATCCATTTAAATAATTCATCATTATATTTTTAATCAATTAAATTGGATAAACGTTATGAACTAAATAATGTTTTTGAAAAAACCCAATTTGAAAACAAAAACTAAATAGAAATTAAAATATTGTATAAAGATTATTAAAATGTAATTAAGATTATTAAATATAAATAAATAAAAATTATGTTATTTAAAATCATACTAAAATAATAATGGTCATTTTAAATTTACTTAATTTATTGAAAATATATAACATTGTTACCAAATTCTATATTTTCCACCATTTAGTGAAAATCAACTTTTACTAAAAAATACCAAACTTTCACTCCAATTTAATTTTCATTATTCAATTTAAAATTGAAATATAATTTAAAAATGAAATTTATTTTTAAAAAATATATATTATAATAGCTAAAAAATTAATTATGATATTTTTTCTTGAAAATCAATAAAAATAATTTTTAAAGATATCATATTTTTTAAGAATGAAATTACTTTTATAAAAATTGATTAATTATTTAATAAAAATTGAGAAATAATTAATATTTTTTTATGAAATATATATATATATTTATATATATTATAAATTAGTTAATATTATTCATACCTTCCAAATTAATAACTTCTTTATGATGGCTATATATTTTGCGTGTCATTTAAGCTCTGTGTTGTGTATCCGATTTTTTATCGGACACAAAATTCTCATGGTTAAATATAATACAAGACATCGAAGTGATTAAATTTATTTCAAAATAAATATTTCATAATATATCGTGGTATTATCTTCTAATCTAATATCACAGTTGTAGGTCAGCTTTGCAATTGAACATAATTTTATTCTTTGAAAATATTGCGGTTTTATATCTTCCCCTATTTATCATACTGTGTCTGAAAAATTTAAACATTATATTGGTAAGAAACTTTTTTTTATTATAATATGAATTTTCTTAAAACCCCCGTTTTTAAATGTGTTGTTAAAACATCATCTTGATATGAGATAAATGGAAGTATAAATTTCATCAGGAATAAAAGAGACCAAGTTTCCAAGGAGGTTAACATAGGTGGGAAGTGATGATTTGGAAAAGAATGAAATGAAAAATCTCAAAATAATGATGGAGAGTTACATAGATCAATGATCAAAACAATATGAATTATTACGATAAGAATGACAACCACATAACTTTAAACCAAAGAGGTGTGAAAATATATTTGATATCGTTAGAAATAACTAAAATAAGAAAACAATTTTATTCCAAAATGGTTTTCCTAGAATTGAGGAATTAATTTACCCTCTAAAATATTATAATACATAAATATACATGACAAATTTAATGAAAACATTTTTTCCATTCTCTTATGCAATATCATCATTATCTATAAACGATGATGTTTCTGATGCTTTCGTCGGGGCGCGCACGCATCTGTCACACAGAGTATGCGATGATGTTACCCGGCATTCCCAATTTCCAAAGGTAGGTGGCATCCACTCCTTATTCAGGGATGTCTACTCCTTGATCAAAACGGGGTGATGGGATGTCAGTTCTTCCTTCTGTGGATTCCTCTTCGGAGCTCATCACCTAGTCCGGGTCTCCCTCTTAGATTTAGAACGTAATTTTTGAATCTCTTCCTGGTTCCATATCTTCATGGACACCAATTAATTATGACTCTTCTGTCAGGACCTTCCAAGGATTCTGGTCAGGGAAGGAACCTTCAGTTATAAGAGTAGTCCCGTTGGGGCATCCATAGCGTGTCTTGATGTTGGGGATTGGAATGTCTGTCCTATGTCCCTTATTATAGGGCTTCTCGAGGGAGTGGAATCCCGAGGCATCCAACATTGAACGTGGGGCATTGTAAGCCATTGGCATGTATATGAGGTTTTCCTCAACTTCCCATGTTTCACACAGGGTATGCAGCAAGTCTAATAGCCAGCGGAGACATATCGGACTGATTGGAACACTGTATAGAGTGGATCAGTTTGAAGAACCCCCTGGAGGGAACAACGATGTTGGGGCCAACACGTGGGCGGCTTCCTCAATTCTCTGATGGGAAATGGGGAATGAAGTTGCATTATCCCACCAAGATGTGGCGGCCCGGGTAAGAATCAGGATGGGTGATGGTCTTGGGCTTTGGTCTTGAAGAGACTTCATACGTATCCCCCTGGTGGGGAATTAATGTCCGCATAGTTCGATGATACGGTGGTACACCTGAGGAGGCGGCCCGTGGGAATGGACTCATGGATGAGACCCGGAGGAATTTGAACCTCTAGCCTAGGGCATGATCTTCTCGAGACACATGGGCTCAAGGGATAGATCAAGATGAGACATGAGTGATGGGCTTGAGCCTTGTGGAGGCCTCCTACGTATCCCCGTGGTGGGGAATCAAAGTCATCATAGTTCTTGCAGCAGATACATTTTAACGTCATGCGGGACGAGAATGGGGCTTACACTCTAAGGTGGCCCATGGGTATGGAGAACCGACGTGAATGGGGACCTGGGGTCCGGATTGATTGGGCCTTACACTCTGAGGCGGCCCAAGGTGGAAATGGGTCTTGGACCACCAACACGGAGACGTTTGTGGTCAGTGGTTTGTCCGTCTTGAAACTCATGGAGGCTTCCTACGTACCATGCCTTATCACGGATCAAAGTCCATGTAGTTTGTGTTTGATGGGGCTTACACTCTAAGACGACCCAAGGTGGTGGGGCTTCAACCACATAGAGGCTTCTTAAGTACCATGCCCTAGAATGGATCAAAGACCCTGTAGTTCAGGTTGGATGGGGATTACGCTCTGAGATGGCCCAAGGTGGTGGGGCTTGAACCTCGTGGAGGCTTCCTATGTATCATGACTAATCATAGATCAAATTCCCAGTAGTTCAGGTTGGATGGGGCTTACGCTCTGAGACGACCTAAGGTGGTGGGGCTTGAACCTCGTGGAGGCTTCATACATACCATGCCTTAGCACATATCAAATTCCCCATAGTTTGTGTTGGATGGAGATTACGCTCTGAGATGACCCAAGGTGGTGGGTCTTGATCCTCATGGAGGCTTCCTACGTACTATGCCTTAGCACAGATCAAAGTCCCCATATTTTGAGTTTGACAGTTTAACGTCATGTGGGATGGGGGTGTTTGGGGCTTACGCTCTGAGGCGGCCTGAGGTGTGTCATGGTCGGTCCTCACTCTTAGCTCACGAGAGTCACGCTCAGTGTGAGAAACAAGTGGTAGCCGAGACCTGATGATCACGTCGCCAAGGGTGTGTCCGTGGGAGGTAAAAATGGGCTTATGCATTGAGAAGCCCATGGTGTCGGGACGTACTCCAGGATGGAGGCCCGTGGGAGAAAAAGAAAAGAAGGAGAGATATTTGGAACCTATGAATAGAGGAGGGGCCTCGTTCCCTATCACGCCCTCTGCTGGCTTTAGCAATGAGGAAGTGAGGTGGAGCAGTGGTGTTTCCTCCTGGAAGGAAGGCTAGGGGCTTACACCAAGGTGGTTTCCCTTCCGCACAGACAAATGCCACTCCAACAAGGAGGATATCATCCCCTTTGAGGGGTGATCCCATCCCTGTGGAGACAAGTGGGCATGGAGAATGTCCGAGGTTGGGGGACCCTACGAGTGAGGAACAGAGCCAGGTCATAGTTTAACGTCATGTGTTTAGGAAGTGATGCTTGGCAGTTTAACTTCCTATAGATCAGTCGAGGTGGGATTGATTGGCACCCCTAGGACATACATAACGGGTGCCCACTACTCCATGTGGAAGGGGAGGCATCGGTAAGGCCGTACTGAGGGGGTGTCATGGAGCGAACTATCGAGGGGTCCATGTTATTGTGGCTATGCGAAAAAGAAATAGCTATTAGCATGCCTATGCGAAGAAGCCTGAGGAAGAGAAACGAAATGGGAATTATTGTCCAAGGGACCTTGAAGTTACTTCGTACAATCCTAGAAAGTCGTATGGGAAAACCATGTATGAGGCAGATTCCGGGATGCCCGAGACACTTGCGAATGGCACCCAGAAGGAGGGCATCGGGCGTTCACGGAAGAGGGCACCCGTGGAGCACCGAGGTCAAGGGCCCCAGGGATTACGTGCAGCCCTTGGGGCTTGTGTGAAAGCAGTGTTGCTTGCGTGAAATATGGGGGCTGAGGTTTTTCACATGACTTGAAGGGATTGCGTGCAAAGGAAGGGATTGTGCACAACGGAAGGGGTGTGCGCGCAAAGGAATGATTTCATGGTGCTTGACTGGCTTGCGCGCCCCGGATAGGCTTTCGCGCAAGGGGCAGACACCTAAGGGGGTTGGAATTTAGTCTAATCAGGGAGTCTTGCACGAAGGCAGATCCCGGGGTGACTGGGTTCAAGGAAGATCCATACCTGAAGGCCATGTTTCGTGTGTGGAATGCTGATTACGTGCATGAGAGGCGGTTCGAATTATTCATCTCCAAAAAGGAAGGGGGTCTCCTTCTATTTATAGGAATCCGGTAGCGCGAAATTCAAGGGTGCAGGAAATAATTGTGTGACGGAAGTGGCATCATAAATTATCAACCGTGTGGGGCACGATCACGAATTTATTTCACACCGTCACCGGGGATCCTTCACGAATCCTGACACTTTCTGCACTGATCAAATTTTTCCACGCGCTTCATCTTTTTTTCCTGACAGTGCCTCCGGGCCCTCCGGACCGAGTCTTCGGGTCCGAATATTACTTCGTTTTTTCACTTCGGAACTTTCTCTGGCACATAACCACTTTTCGGCGTCTACAAATTCCTCCTTGGAATTGGATCGGGGAGGGGTCACAACGATCAGATGCCGAGGGAAACACTGAAATGCAGGGCTTGATGGCCCCCCTGTGCAAAAAAATTACGAGTGGTGTGAAACACTTGGCCATGCGCAGAATAGGCTTTTCGTGTGGGCGTGGGACCCAGGCTTTGTCTATAAAATCAGCCACGGGTCCCATGCTCCATATTTCTTTTCTTGCGCAATAAGCTCTGAGCACTCGTGCACGAAATTGCTTCTTCTCCTGTGCGGAACACCACTCAGCGGCGCGTAATTCCACCATGGTTTTGTGAGATTTTACACACAACCTAGTACTTTTCACACCACGGCCTGAAATTTCTCATAACCCACTGATTTTTCACGTTGGACTCTCAGATTTCGCACCAAACTCTTGGATTTTGCACAACCCTCCCGAACATAGTTGGAAGAAGATGGCCGAAAACCGGGCTGATGAGGGGGAGACCACTGCCCCCAGAGCTGAGATGGCTATGAACCCAGAGTTTTACGGTGTAAAGAGGGTTGTATCTGAGAACCAAACCCTCTTCAACATGATAACCCCCTCCCAGAAATAGTACGCCTTGTCTGACAATCTGCCGTTGTGGGACTTCGGCATTCTAGTGGAGGTTCCCCTACTAGGTTTTGAGGTTGATACACCACGGTCATGGGTGACCTACGAAGACGACCTTCCTCAATACAACCTCACCAAAAATGGACATCCTGACAGAGAAACTATGCATATGGACATCTACGTCCTAAATCCCAGGACTGTGACCATTGCAAGGGGATATCATGTTGTGGAGAGTTCACCGACCCTATATGTGAGCACCTTCCATCAGATCATCACTGAAAAGACCAAGCATTGGCTGCAAGACTGGGATCTACAGTCTAAAGTCAAATTCACCAGCGTGTGGGCCGGGTCGTACTGGGTTCGCCACACATGAGACCAATTTGGGGCCGAGCTACAGCACAATGGTCTGTTCGAGGTGGTGTGGACATCGCAGTTCCACTTCTACCGGCAGCCTGATCTTGGGCCGGAGCTGTTCACCAGGTGGTCCCCTAATACCAACACATTCCATCTTCACTATGGGGAAGTCGACATCAGTCTCTCGAACATCCACTGCATCAGAGGAATCCCTTTGGAGGGCCATCAATACGATGAGTTCCTCCCGCCGATGAACATCTGGGATGATAAGTCTCGAACCCCCATACTGACATGGAACCAACTGAAGTTTTACAAGGAGAAGATGAAGGTCAAGGACTTCCTGACGGACATCACCTACAAGGAATGGTTCATCCTGTTCCTAGAGAAGGATCTGGAAGTCATGATGCCAGAGCAGGGGAAACGGTGTCCAACAATGGATCAGAGAAGCAAGAGTGGATCATATTGGAGGATCCTGGAGGTGGGGCAATTCCAATCATGGGGCTACAACATCAATGAGGCCCAAGAACCGAATTTCTGGTACACTGGATTCCTCACCACATTCTGGAGAGTATGGATCTTTCCGGTGTGGGACGCATGGATGGGCATCCGTCCAGCGACTCTGGTGATGGTGGGCTTCATGGCTTCCAACAAGAGGTTCAACCTAGGGGTCTCTATACTGGCCCGGATGTATGCCATCTTAGGAAGTATCTCAGGATGGGGATCTCCTAGGAGAGTATGTGGCCCCTTCCAAATCTTTGATGGATGGGTTGTAACTCACTGCGGTGGCTACACCTTCCCAAATTCCATTCGTCCTCCGGGCAATGGCCTACGACCCTCTCTGTTGAATATTGCTGAGGTAATTATGATGATACTCAATGAGGAGGGAGTATGGATCCGGATTGGTAACCATTCCAACTTCACCTTTATCCCATTCCCCACCCCAACTGGTTAGCTGATAGGCGATGGGAAAGGCTCACTCGAGTAGAAGGAGTACTTCCAGAGCATCAGAGGTGGGGTGCTCATGGCCCAGATTGATGGGAAGATTTTTTGTGAGCCTTATGTGTCCTCCAGGTTCTCCAAGCAGTTTGGATGCCTCTAGAGAATGCCGAAGATAGTATACATAGATGTGTAGGAGGAGAGGCATCTCTGTGTTCTTCGTCAGTTGTGGCTGATGTTCACAACCTACGGCTCCGAAAACATCATCATTATTCCCCCCATAGGGGTCAAGGATGGCCTCTTGACATAGTATGTTGAACATTGGACAATATAATATCTTGAGGGGCTTCTGCAGAAGCGATTTCAGAAGCTCAAGGTTGCTAGTGTAGAATATCGGTGGCGAGAGAGCAGGCTGGGTGCCTCTAGAGGGGGAGGATCATAAGCGCCTCCGGCAATGGGGCCTGCGCAGGCTAGAACCTAAGCAGTGGTGGCATCAATTGGCGTGACCGCACCCTCGTCGCCTGGAGGAGGGTCCCATAGTGTTGCTAGAGAACTTCTTTGGAAGCAAATATGATACTTTCTTCAACCTTCCCAGGATGCCATTTTCCCTGGCGCTATGGTCGGCCTAGGTAACCCTGCGGTAGTCAATAGGTATCAAAGCCCTGTGGCAGAAGATAGTGCAGGACATGATCCAGCTTCTAGAAGTTGGTCTTGTCCGGTTCACTGACAAAGTGAACTTCCACTAATGGTATGCATATCTAACGGCCATGGATATGTATGTACGCCAACAGGGTCAGCGTGTAGAGCCACCTCTCTTGGTGAAAGTGATGCTCGGACAGGAGCACGATCTGGAAAGGATTCCACATGGGGAAGATGAAAACGATGAGGAGTCGGAGGGTGGAAAACATGAGAGGAGGTAGAGGGAGAAGGGGAAGCTGAAGGAGAAAGAGAAGGAGAAGGGGAGAACGAAGGTGAAGGGTCGCAGGGGGCATCCTACCAAGGGAGTCTCCAGAAGAGCGGTGAGATCATCGACTCTGATATGGATGTGACCGAGATGATCAAGGTATGCTTAGACCCTCATTTTCTCATGTATTATCTTTCCTTTACAATCCTTAACCCATCTTTCTTATCTCTTGTAAGAGAACACTGGTGCAGGGACTGATCAGGAGTCCCCAATCGGAGGAGGAGGGGCTCCAATGGAACAAGACGGGGCACCGACACTCATTATCGAGCTGCAATGTGCTGAGGGATCCCCTGCCATGATAGCTGCTGTAGTGCTAGAGCACCCGAGGCTGATGCCTTGGGTTCCTGTAAGTTCCTTTCTTTGATACAGGTACTCACTATCGGGGGAACCAACTGATCAGGGTGCTCCTTGTTTGTACAATGATCACGGCACTGGAGGCTCGTCGGGCTGCTGAGCCCGGACCATTCCCAATCATGCCGATGGAAAATGTGCAGACTCATCCAGAACATGGCTCCCAAACTGAGTTGGCTAAGACAATTGGTGAATAGGGAGTGGTGGAAATCGGTGGTGCTTCTGTCGGGGCAGGGCTGGAAATCGATGAGGGAGCCACCAGGATCGGAGGGAGAGAGGAAGGTCACCAAGACTCTTAGGAGCCCATTCCCCTAGGAAGAATCTCTGAGGAAGACCCTGCTACTACCCTGTTGGTTTTCTTCCCTATCTATCCGTCCACTAATCCTGATTATATTGACAATTATGATTCGGAAGCGGCTGAGGAGAGTCGGATGACATGACGTAAGGGGTGGAAGTGCATCCGGTGTTTTCTCAATCAGCCCTAGGCGAAATGGCTGAAGTGGAAGGGGTTACTCCAAACCTGGATATGCTACGTATGTGATGGAGGGGCGGATGATCAATGCCTTCACATGACAGGTTGTGATTACATGGCTGATAAGATGCGTGAGAGCAGCCGGTGCACCGACGTCATCCGGTGCCAGGAGGAGTCGAGGAGTACCCGAGCATTTGTGAGGGTGGATAAGGATGACCAACACCTCGAGGAACAGGTGAAAGAGCAGGAGGTATTCATCGCAAACTTCCTTGAGCTCATGGAACAGTTGAGGGCCCTGCTGGCAGACACTCAAGAATAACTCATATAAGTGAGTCATCAGATAAATGAGCTCCAAGATGAACAAGAGCAGGCACGGTGCAGGGTCAGCGAGCTATGCTCTGTGGCCTCAGATGAAGTAAGGGTACTTAGGGGATGAGAGGCAATCCTTGGGGACACCATTGAAAAGGTGGCGTCATTGGATAGGTCTATCCAAGAAGCCAACCCTTAGGGGCCCTATTTTGGAAAAACCAATAAAATTTTCCCTCTTTACTGCTGCTTGTTTTGTTTTTGAACCGTATGTATAGACAATTTTACTTACTTTCCACTTTGATTAACATACTTGTCACTTTTGTTTACCATGATCAACCATTATCCAAAAATAAATAGCAATCCATCCCTATGCTCACATGGGCCGTGAGAAGTGAAGGAGGCTCGTACTATCACTTCGTTTGATAGTGGGAGCGTCAACCAAGCTTCGGGAATTCTAAATTTGAACCCGGATTTCCAAGCAGAAGAGGGAGGCCCATACAGAGGAACAGGACCTCAAACCAATTGATGTATCATATTCTTAATGTGCTCCAGCGCACAAGCGAGGCAATTCAAGGGGCATTGGAATCAGTTCGAACATAGGGAAATGAAAAATGTGAATCACATTACCCAAATTCAGAACACTATGAGAGGGGTGTAGAAATGAAGGATGATTGTTGACCGTTTTCAAAACACATCATTCTTATTCCATTATCCTGAAATGGGGACAACAAATGAGAGCTGAACACTGACCATGTTTGCAACATAGGTCCTAACTCAAACATGTTTGACCAGTATTTCGGAACGTTGTCCCATGACAGCATGTGGACCATAGGTCGAGCATCAATACTATTAGGGGTTCTTTAAAATGTGATCAGTCATCCGGAACGTTGGCCCAGGATAGCAGGCAGACCATAGGTCGAGCATCCATACTGTTAGGGGGTCCCTTCAAACAGGAAAGAGGATGGGGATCCGAATAAAGGGGCACACAAAGCGTGGAAGGTAAAGTTGTGGTTTGTTCATATAGAATCCAAAACTCCCAAGATTACACCACCAAAGTGGAAGCTCATTAGGAGGCCACATTAATCTAGTCATGGACCATTCCTAATTTTAGACTGGCCTCTCTGGTGAGGGAACTATCGCTTCCCAATGTCATCATGGGGCATCCCGAATTTGTTTGGGGCAAATGTTGCAGTTACAAAATTCTCCAAGAATTCAAGCTAAGGGGCCAACAGTGAGGTCAAGTAGGATCGACTAGTTTAGGCAAAGTATTTCTTGAGGAATTTGGAATTGGTGGGAAGAGTTACATGCTCACCATCCATAGTCACCAGAGAGTATCCTCCATTGGGATTAACCTTATGAATAAATAAAGGCCCTTCCCTATAATGACCCATACTTTACATACATTGTTATTACGTCAAAATTGAAGCAAACTTATTACAATATATAACAAAACCAAGAAAGGACCGTATAGGTATAGTGTCTTTAGAAACTGGGAAACATAAAAAACTGGTTTATAAAGCGTCTACACTGTCTCCCATTTATTTCATCATATCTATAGTCCCTTTTGGCATATCTTACTTAAGAACCTTCTTCCTGACCTGGGGAAAGAAAACATACAAAAGGGTGAGCTCAAATGCTCAGTAAGGGTAATCAAAAGAAATATCAATCACATCATATACATAAGCACATAACTTTTGGAAATCTTAACCTGCAAAAGAGATCATAATTTCATAACATGGGATAAATCATGGCAGTGAAATGTAATCACAATAATCATAACTTAAAACATTAAACTTTGTGGCATACACACATAATCATAGAGAATCATTTCTTGTTAGTCAAGTCTCATTGCCAAGAATATCTTAGTGGACAAAGTCCCTTTCTGAACCGAGTCACCCTCGTTTCAGTCCTGTTTCATTGTACCGGTATAACCTACCGGTCCAGCCATTACTATCTCATGAGATATAAAATCTTTACCCAATGCATTGGAGGGAGATATAGGTTCCACCCATCTCATAATGATACCATTCTTATGTGTGCCACAAAATCATAAACCATACATCATAGCATAACCCATGTAATAAAAATGGGATTCTTAAACAACATGACATCCTAAAACAATTCATATAAGATAAAGGAATTCATAAAAATATTTCCATCACAACATAATCAAATCCATGTAATAATAGGGATATAAATAGAACCCTTTATTATCTTAGATGGAATATAATTTTGATAAAACACTTGAACTCCATTCTTGAGGAAAATATCCTTTCTACTTCAAAAACATTTTCCTTTATTAACATGTCTTACAATTTTAAACAAGAAGAAGTTGATTAAAAATAAACAGGAAAACTTGTAAAGGAACCTTCTTGGAAATAATGTTTTAAAAATCCATTCATTCCGTATAAGTTAAAAAAACATTCTTCTCGTACTTTTGTCGGAAAAGTCAAAAAAGTACCTCATACGAAAAACGTCAAAAGATTCTTTTCATATCCTTTGATAAAAACTCACCGAAGGGTAAAATTGGATTTAAACAATTGTATGTGGATGGAAATAATATTACATATTGAGGAAACATGGATGTGGATGATAAAATACACCCCAGTAAATACCAAAGTATAAACAATCTCAGATAAAAATGAGACTGTGAAATTTCCCTTAACTTAGGTCTGACTTGCTTTGTAAGTGTCTGAACCTCCTGTATAATGATTTAAATAATGTTATTGACTTATTACATAATCATACTTATTTTTATGATATCATATATGGTCATATTCTTAGCTTCTTAGTAGTAATATTTTATTGCTACTTGTTATTCGGGTGTTTATAACTTTTTGTTCTTATGCGTGTTTTGTCGAATAAATTCTTATTCTTTTCTTTTGGTTATAGATACCTAATTTCCAGAATGGTATTAGTGTAATATATATCATATTTATTCTTTCAATTCATTTATATAATCATTATGAAATGAAGATCATGTAGAACGAGTCGCATCACATCGTGGAGATGGTATTTCGTACGTATGCACGAGTGATGATATCGTTCCTATGATCATGGAATTGTATTGGAGTATATGTATACTATTTCAGAATCTATATCACATTATAATAGTCATATATAGTCATTATTTACACCATTATACCCATCCAAGTAAGGTGGTGGTGGAAAATAGATTACACCACGGCGTAGAGCCGGTATTCCGTTCGTACGCACGCGCGGTGATTTGTTTTTCCGTAGGATGGATAGATGGTGAAATAGGGTTGTTTCATACTTATAATAACATATCAGTATATGAGTGATAGTGATGTTATTACTTAATAATGAAACAACTAAAGATGAAGAAGTGGTAGAAGAAATAAAGATGAAATAATCGGTAACGGACATTACCTCTTCTTTTAAGTGCTTCTTTGAGACCTTCTTTTAGGGCACTAAAATTGGTCTTTGAAGAAGACCAGGACCTCTAGGATGTCTATAGGGATGTGGAGAAGATTAAGTGGCAGGGGTTGGCCGAGCTTGAAGGCTCAACGTGGTGTGAGGAAGAGGGGGAGGAGGTGTCCTTTTATAAGGGAGGAGAGAGGCACCTTTGGAATAACTAAAACTATTATTTTATTATAAAGTCCTGTTCGGTTTTAAATAGCTCCAAATTGATATATTTCTAATATAAGGTGGGGATGGGTCGAAATCCTCTCATCAAATAGAATTTAGACAAGTTTAGGTTCCTATTTTAACCTTATCATTTAGATTTAACATTAAGTTAAATAAGTTTACTTTTACCGTGTCTTCTTGTGTTCTTATACTATAAGGTTAATAAACTTACTATAAGCAGCAAAACTAACACCAAGTTGTTTAGTATTAAAATATATAACCTTATGTAAGTCATTTGGCCGAACCTTGGATTTTTAGGAATAAAATAACAATTACCAATATAATATTTGTTTTAAAAACTATTTTATGTCAATTTTGACACTATTTAGTAATTGATTTTTGTGAAGCTCATAACAGAATTATTAGTTCGAACCAAGTTAATTAAATCAATACTAACATGTCATATTAACCTATAAAATTAGTGGGATTCATAAAAAGTCTCAAATTACATTTATTGTGGTGTTTATAACATCAATTATGTCAATATTTCATTAATAAGATAATTACCGCATCATCATTGTGTCATAAATAAATTAAATTATTTAATGTCTACAAATTACAAATAAAATACAATTATTTAGAAAATCTTTTTAGATTTATAATGAATATTTATAGTCGAAGTTATCTTATGTATAACCCCATATTAAAAATTATTTACTTATTAATCTTTGATTTTAACTATTTTAACACTTCTTTAAATAAATTAATAATAAATGTCCTAATCTAATCCAAGTGGGCCTAAATGGTCATATTTTATTCCTAAGTTTTTTTTGGTCGAATTAAACTTATCCAATAGAATTAGGACAAGTGTTAGGGTCATAATAATATCATCTTTACCCTTAATTACCCTATTTACTTTTAACCGTGGTAAAAAAAAGTAAAAAGTTACTATTGAGAAAAAATTGTTTTAATCTCATTGAACCACATTTTAGTCCTTGATATTAACCGTGTCTCTCGGATTTTCAAAATTCCACTCATAGAAGCGGTAAAATTAAGTTTTATGAAAAATTAAGTTTTTTTAACTACCACTTAGTGGTTTCACAATTCATCAAAAATTGAAAGTTTTCAGAAAAATACCAAAATTTCACCCTAGGCTAATTTCGATATTCCAAATCCAAAAATGATGTCCATTTTGAAAAATAAAATTTATAAAATTTCAAAAGGTGGTTTTTACTATTCATAACGGCTAGTTTTAATAATATTTTAATAGCATATTGTTGTTTAGTGAAACTCGGTATTGCGCACGACGCAAGCTATCGAGGAAGCTCGCGATTTCGTGTAAAGCAAGCCAAGCAAGTCTTGTGTAGAAAAAGATTCCTTTGATGATTTATATAACATAAAAGTCTCTGGTGTTACATTCTACCCCCCTTAAAATGAATTTCTCCCTCGAAATTCTTCACTTTGTAACAAACAGATGAGGATACCTCTCCCTCATCATATCCTCAAGTTCCCATGTAGCTTCTTCTAATTGGTGGTTTTTCCATAAAACTTTCACCAATCGAGTGGTCTTGTTTCGTAGCACTTTTTCGTTACGATCTAGAATCTCTATCAGTTGTTCTTCATAAGAAAGATCTTGCTCAAGCGGTACAACTTTGGAGATGAGTACATGTGAAGGATCAGGTATGTACTTTCTCAGGAGAGATACATGGAACACATCGTGAACTTGAGAGAGATTCGGTGAAAGCGCCAATCGGTAATCTACCTTCCCAACACGATCCAGTATTTCGAAAGGACCGATATATCTAGGGCTCAACTTCCCCTTCTTTCCAAATCTCATAACCCTCTTCCAGGGAGATATTCGTAAGAACACTTTATCACCCACTTCAATCTCTAGGTCTTTTCTTCGGTTGTCGGCATAACCTTTCTGTCGACTCTGAGCTGCTCTTATGTGTTGTTGAATAGATCTGACCTTTTCTGCCATTTCATCAACGAGATAAGGTCCTAATAGCTTTCTTTCCCCAACTTCATCCCAGCAAGTTGGAGTCCTGCATTTCTTTACATAGAGAGCTTCATAAGGAGCCATCTGAATACTGGAGTAAAATCTATTATTATAAGAAAATTCCACCAAAGGTAGGTGTTGATCCCAACCACCTTTGAAATCCATAGAGCAATCTCTCAACATATCTTCTAGAGTTTGAATTGTTCTCTCAGACTGACCGACTGTCTGAGGATGATAAGCAGTGCTGAAACTCAACTCTGTATCCAGAGTATGCTGAAGACTTCTCCAAAACATCGAGGTAATTCTCGGATCCCGATCAGATATAATAGAATGTGGAACTCCATGCAATCTTACTACTTCCTTTACATATATCCTGGCAAACTGATCTAGAGAGAAATCCTCTCTAATAGCAATGATGTGTGCAGACTTTGTAAGACGATCAACTATGACCCAGATAGCATTATTGCCTTTGGATGTTTTAGGAAGTCCTCTGACAAAGTCCATAGTAATGTTTTCCCATTTCCATTCGGGTATGGGTAATGGTTGTAACATCCCCTTAGACTTCTGTCTCTCAGCTTTTACTTGTTGACAACCCATGCATCGAGAGACATATTCAGCAACATCTCTTTTCATGCCATCCCACCAGAAGTACTCTTTCAGGTCCCTATACATCTTCGTGCTTCCAGGATGAATAGAGAATGAAGAACTATGAGCCTCATCCAGCAGCTACTTCTTTAATTTGGGGATGGGAGGAACGCAAACCCGATTCCTGAACTTCATTATCCCATCACAATCAAGGTTGAACTCAGGAACATTTCTCACCTTCTTTTGTAACTCGACATCTTCTTTCTGTGCCTCTTTAATCTTCACATGTATAGATGGTTGAACATTCATTTGAGAAAGATAAGATTTTTCCCCTTCCATTATAATTCCAAGATCCATCCTTTGTAAATCCATAAATATTGGATCTTTTGTGATCCTCATCATGGATAAACTAGCATGGTCTTGTCGACTTAATACATCTGCCACCTTGTTTGATTTCCCAGGGTGGTAATGGACTGAGCATTCGTAATCCTTAATCAGCTCCAACCATCTTCTTTGACGCATATTCAGCTCCTTTTGTCTTATTCACACCTTAAAACCATTTTGGTTTATAAAAAACAAGAACAAAAAATTTTGAAACTTTCCTCCTCTCATCCTAGTATCCTTATGTTGGGGATAAATATAATATGTGAAGGAATGTAGTTCAAATCTAAGGACTATACCTAAATAAGAGGTATTGATACAACTATTGAAACTAATATAATATCCCAAAATAGTTATAAACACTATCTAATACTAACTATCAAAGTGAAATTATGTTTTCTAAAATATAGATAGAAATAAAGAATACTAAATTTGAAAAAACAAAATATATAAAACAAGAGGTTCGGTCTCAAGAAGAGACTTAGTCCTCTCCACTTGGTGATAAACTTCCACCAAGAAATCTATATAGAAAATGGTTTTTATCCACACTCAATATCGAGGTCTACACAATAGTACACATACTTTCTTGGTCATAATACATCTACCACTGTTCTACATGGGAACAAAAATACAACCAGGTCACACAAGACCTCTTCCATAGTTTTTCATGGGATGAACAAGTGTTAAAAGAATGTTGTTTGAGGATATCTAGTATCCTCCAGTTTAGTACAAGAGGCAATGTGTGTTTTAGAGAGAGATACACACACCGCTCGAAAATTTAATATAAATCTACATAACAGAGAAATAATTATAATATAGAGTTTAGAAGGGTATATGTATTATGAAGTAGAGATCGATACTCTTTGATGTATTAGAGTTGAATCCAGAGTCCTCTTCTAGAAGAAGACACTAAAAACAGTGTGTCGTGGAGCACTGTGTACTGTCTTCCAAGAGGGTGAGATGTTCTTCTCCTTAGGTTCAGTTGAATTCTGTAGAGATGATAGAGCATTGATGGAAAAAAGTTCTCTAGTTCACATCAAGGATAAATGAAGAGTTCCTCATGTTTTCTTCCTTTCTATATGTTGATCGCATAAGACTATTACTATCCCTACTTGTATCTTATTGTGTATGCATTTCTATTTCATGCTCTCTTCTTTGTATATATATATTTTTTGTAGCCCAACAATATGGATGATTTAAGGTATATGATATACCTCATACTTCTAAAATCCTCATTTAAGATGTCTGCAAAAAAAATTAAATTAATCAGTCACATTAAAACACTCAAAATATGACCATTAGAAGTAATTTAAAATTAAGGAAATTAAAATAGTCTATCAGAAATTCCTCGATTGATATCTCCTTCTATTAGTGACTCATTCCATCAGTGTCTCCTTCTATTTGACTATCTATGCATCGATAAGTCCTTGTGTCGATAGGTCCATGCATCGTTAGGTCCTTGCATCGGTAAGTACTTACATTGGTAAGTCCTTACATCAGTAGGTTATTGTGTCTGTAGGTCCTTGCGTCTATAGTTCCTTGCATCCGTAGTTCCTTACATCAAAAGGTCCTTACATCGGTAGGTCTTTACATTGATAGGTCCTTACATCTATAGGTCCTTACGTCAATAGGTCCTTGAATTAGTAGGTCCATGCATCAGTTGGTACTTGCATCGATAGCACCATGCGTCAGTAAGTCAATTGAGCTTTTAGTGGATTGTTTTAACTATCAGTGTCTCATCTCTTATGTCAATGTCAGTTTGTCATACATAGAAAATATTTTTTGCTTTGATTGTCTTACAACATAAATATTAATAGAATGTGTTAAAATTATATGTGATCATTGATAATACTAATTACACATATTTAAACTTAAATAAACATGATTGAAATGGTTATACATAATTAATAAGATTTGACATGATTTGTGATTATTAAAACCATTAATAATAGAGAGGGTGACAAATAGTCTCCCATGGATGAACAGATTTAAAACCCCCTATGGATTTAGTGTCCAAAATTGGGATGTCCAAAAATCCCATCCACCACACTGATTCTTCCTCCTTGTTAGGTTCCAATCACCTCATGGACCTTATTCCGATATAAGAGAGAAATAAGAAATTCACATGCTATGAACACAAGAAAGAATAATATAGAAGCCTAATGAAAAAAAATATATTACATGGTTTAGATATTGTTTCCTACATCAGGGGGAGAATGAATTAAAAACTTTAATTTTAATGAAACATTAATTTTAGTTAAAAATTAACAAAGTTATGGAACCCTACCCAAACTTGTAGAAGAAGTATCACCAATCAATTACAACAGTTATATTTTCTAGACCATTACTTTAAATATTATTCTATTATATCTTTCACCTTCATCCATTTACCTTTAGTAATATAGTACATGGGAGTTCCATCATGATTATTGAACAAATTGAGATGCATCTTGATTATCCCTTTTTATCCACTTAGATTTTTTATCAATTTTACTTGAACCTATATTCCAATACCGCTATTGTAGTGGGTCCCAAATTATAATTATCTTCCACCACTTTCCTACATTTATGGTAAAACCTACATTGGATATTTCTACCTATATTTTCTTATAACACCCATTACCTTGACTGTCAAGTATCATAACATGTGAATTTTTGAAAGTCACAACTTCTATAAATATATCACCACCTCAGTAACATTTCACTACACCCATATTCTAGCCTTTTTATCTTAATCAACTTTTCATCCAAACATGGTCAATAACCGAGTTCATGTATCTAGATAATTCTCCTTATACTACCCATAATCTGACTCCATTATGCCACAAGCATCCACTAAACTATTTTTCATTCATCACTTATAAAAAAATCTACCAATATACAATTTTATAAGAATTATTTTGAACCATATCTTTTTATGTATACTCATCAATTCAATGAACTCTATCTACATACCTGGTTTCAGATGCACTTGGTGAATGTGTACTATATCAATATGGTCACTATCAAGTGTAGCTTCTAGAAAATTTATAGGAACCTAGTCTTAACGTATATGAATATTGAATCATTTTATATGAAAATTCAGTACATTAGAAAAAATACATGCCTAAGCACCGTAATATTTTAGGGCCTTTGGAAACTTGGAGCACATTATTCTAGTTTGGTGAAAGATCTTAAACCAATCCCTTAAATATCACCCCATTTTTACTCATAATGAAAAACATTCTTAATTACATGGAGAAATTAAACATAAGATAAGGTTGAACTAGAATGCTATCTAAGGGTAAATAAAGTGAATACGTTAGCATAACTTGAACATAAGGGTATGGGAACATGATAATAACTTTTTAAGGACATACCATGCATACAAATACCATAATCCTGAGATATTTCCTAAATATTGGTATTTTATAAGATATGAATCATAAGAAAATCATGAACATGAACCATGTGATCATGTTATAGGAATAATACATATAATTTGTGGCTAAAAACTAAACATGTAATATCATTCCCATTAGTTAAGGGTTATTTCCAAAAACTTATTAGGGTACTTCATGGGGACTACACCTACCAGGGGGACACACCACTATCCCCTGTCGTAGTTCTTTCCTTATAAATGATCAAGTTTCCCCATATTCGCATAGTGTATTTGTAATGCCCCGACCCCAGTTACCCAGAGTCGGTGCATTATTACGTAACATTGGCATGATCACAAAAGATCAGGTCTCGAAAGACCGATTAGTTTAGTAGCCTTGGAAACAATAGATAAATTCATAAGTCTTACATTACATCATAAAGTAAAACAAAACTACAACAATATCTTGTCTTCATATCCCCTCATACCATCCCGGCAGGTCATTCATAAAATACTTCTTCACATCCTGGAAAAATTAAAACATTGAAAGGGGTGAGATTAGATGATCAGTAAGGATAAAAATATAGCGAAAAGTTTCATAAATAAACATAATCATTTAAGGCAATGTATAACTAAAAAAAATCCTTTTAAACATGAACTTTAGAATAATATGGAAAAAGTAAAATGAAATAATTCTATTTACTTATTCACATGGATATTCTACTAGTCGAATAATCACATGCAATATCAATAACTACTTTCATAATGATGGAATGCATAATGCCAGACTATCATAACCACGTAGTCAAGGCCTCGTGCCAAGACTACAAATAAGATTTTGTCAAGGCCTCATTACATGACACTAGTTTGTCTCATGATACCTACCGATGCATCGAGGAGTTATAACGGGCTCCACCCATCACTTATTAAGTCCAATTCATTCCTCATATGAATAGGTTGAAATATATCATAAACCATAACATAATCGTATCACATAAAACATGCATATAGGAAAAATAACATTTCAACATTTCAATCACAATATATCAATAAAACACATTGATATAATAAAAACACTTTCAAAACCATTATCAATACCAAAATGAAAGAAAATTAAAACTTTGTATTTAGTTTTCATTTAAAAAAAGTTATGGCTTATAGAGGAAGAAAAAACTCAAATAATGCTCATGGTGGCTGAGAAGTCATTGTCGCCGCATACGTACGACAAAAACAACAATTCCTTTTGTCTTTTAGTAAAACGATTCATATAAAAAAGATTACTTTTGAATAAACATAAAAGTCAAAGGGGTTTATACACCATATAAAAGAAAGTTGTGTATAAAACAAAATATGCCTCAATGAAAGGAGATTGAGATGAAATCCCATACCAAGATCATTTTTTTAAATAAAATAGACCTATTATGTGTATTAACTATAAGTACAGAAAAAGGAAGTAAAAATACAAGATAGAACATAATAATATCATGACATAATTTTAAAGTAGGAGATTAACCCAAAGAATAGAAATTGGGTGAAGAAGTTCCCTTACCTCGTGTCCGACTTGACTCGATCGTTCTTTAATCTCTTGAATAATAAACTAGAGTTAATTTATACTTGATTAAGAACCTTTTTCAAGTTCATTATTTATTTTATATCACTTATTACCATGTTATAAACATTATGTAATTATTTAAGTTAATAACGGTCATTTTGTCGATCTTTGGTACTTGAGTCAACAATAAACTTCTTATAATTACAAGTTATTTATGTGGTCGAATATCCATTATCTTAAATATAATATTCATGATGTAGATATAATATATATCATATAAATACATTAGATACATGAATTTATAATATTTTATAACATTTAGAGGTATGAAATGAAATGCACTATTCATGGAGACGGTAAGCCGTACGTACGCATGAACGCTACTTTCATTTCTATTTCGTATTTAATGGAATTAAAACTAAATGTTACATATATATATATATATTTTATAATTATATTATAATATATATATTATATAGGTCACATAAGTTCTTTAATTTCATTCTTTACACATTCCATGTATTGCAGGAACGAGTCACATCACTTGAGGGGGCGGTAGTCCACACTTCCTCAAATGAAATTATCTCATTTTCACAACATGTAAAGCATAAAGTTATGTTTTAAATATAAAATACAGAATAATATAGAGGAAATAAATATAATATATATCATAAATAAATATAGTGTCATAATAATGGCCACCATGAGAGGTGTTAAAAGAAGATTGAACAATCATCGTTTCGTGAGGCAGTATTCGCCACCCACAGAAACCGTATGTTCTTTAACCATTAGAAGAAGGTGTGTCTAAGTGTAAATCAAATAATTCTCATACAAAAATCCTAGTATATTGAAGATACTGGTGTTGTTACAAAATAAAGTAATAAAAATAGTTTAAGGTGTTGGAGAAGCAAAATAATACACAAGAACATAAGAGAAGACATTACCTTAAAATCAGGTAACTCTTTTTGATTTTAGCCAAAGGATTCCTCGGGAAGACTTATGCCCAAAGTAAGGCTTCCAGGAGTAATAGAGGGAAGTTGAGAGAGTATTGGGGTAGAGTGTGGCTGAGACAAATGGGCTTGATGGTGTGAATAAGGTGGTAGTGGTGGGGGCCTTTTATAAGAGGAGAGGAGGTGCACTCTTGGAAAGTCAAGAAATGTTACATTATTATGAAGTGATTTACGGATTTCAAAGGTCCCACAATTATATATTTATAAGATAAGGTAATAAGGGTTCGAAATATACTCATCTAATATGTTTTTGACAAGTTTGAGTCTTATATTTTACATTATCTTTTCATTTTATTTAAATCGTTAATTAATGAGGTAATCGTTGCATTATCATGGTGTTATAAAAAATTTAATTTATTTGAAGCCTAAAAATTATAAAAAAATACCATGATTTAGTAAATATTTTTATCTTTACAATGAATATTTATAGTCTAAAGGTTAACTTATATAACCCCATGTAATAATTGTTTTATTAAAACAACACATGTTTGTGACAATTTTATTTTTACTTTAAATAAAAAGTTATTAATGTCATTTTCTTACCCAAGTGTTTCCATGGGGTCCCCAAGTTGAACCATGGATTTTATTGGTCAGACATGACTCATAAAATAAGTTTAGGACAAGTTTCAAGATAATTTTATATTTTTATAATATCATTTTTACCTTAAATTTCACTAATTACCTTTAATCACGATTAATAAAACTTAAAAGTTACTATTCACCAAAAAATTATTTTAATCTCATTGAACAAAATTTTACTTATTAACGAAAACCATGTATGTTGTATTTTTGAAAATAAAATCACAGAAGTGGTAAAGTTTCATTTAAATGAAAAATCAGTTTTTTAACTACCACTTAGTGGTTTCACTATTCATCAAAAATTGAAGTTTTTCAGAAAAATACCATAAATTCACCCTAAGATATAATTGATATTCCGAATTCAAAAATAATGTCTGTTTTAAAAAATTACAAACCTATATGTTTAATTAATTAATTTTATAATTAATTCCCATTCTCAAAACAAATAATGTGTTTTTAAGAAACAATATCAATCAAAAGATTGCCAATTTTTTATTACCAATTTCAAAGTGAAATTAATTATAATGACCACCATTGGATAAAATGGTAAAAATATATTCTAATTATACTTTAAAACCACTCAATAGTATAATTTATCAATATACATTATTTTGATTAAAAAAGTTGTTTTTAAGTTTTTTTTTCTATTCATAGAAAATTGGATGTTCTTAGAAAATTACAAAAAATTCAAATTAGAATAATTTCAATATTTCAAATACAAAAATGAAGTCCATTTTGAAATATAAAATTTATATAATTTCAAAACGTGGATATTCATATTCATAACGACTACATTGATTGGTCACGGTGTGTTAGAACTTGAGGTTGCCTAAAACACACGCTGCTCTATTATTCAAAGAGAAGCGTACCAGGGATGCTTTTGGTGTTACATTCTACCCTCCTTCAATAAATTGCATCCTCACAATTTGAAATTTTTCTTTGAAAATAAAAGGTTGAAAATAGAAAATACCTTTGTGGAAAACCCACATCGGAAATAGGGTTAATAAAAATATAACTTTAAAAGAAAGAAAGAGAATTACAAAGGTCACCCGAGATAGCCCATACTAGGATTCTATGAAAATATGGATATGGAAGAGAAACAAACTATCAAGGTCTGATAGAGAGTTGTAGAAAAAATGATTAAGAGAAATTTTAACTACAAGAAAATCACAAACTTGTGATTGGTTAAACATTCATTGATTCCCCAGTAGGAAAAGTTAACTGACAACGTTTTTGTTTTTAGTTACCTTTCATAAAGTTGGGGAATTTATTTAGGATATTTACTAAGAACGTAAGGAAATATACAAATGTGTCACATAGGCTTTCATTATTTAATAATTTTTTACGACAAACCCATCTTTCACTCAAAAAGATAATAGAACTCAAAAATATAATATTTATCCTAATCGTACAAGGTTCCAAATATTAACACATACCATTTAGATTAGGAAAACTATTTTGTAATGACCAGGGACTTCCTGTCAACTAGTGGTAGGTAATAAAGGCCTGTCGCACTATGGTTATGGGTTCGATTCCTACATCTTTTCCCAACACGACAGGTTATACCCCAACCTCCAGGTTGTCCTTTTCCTAAAACTATAGTATTATAATATTCCAAAAATAATCTTCATAAATGTTTTAACCTTAAACAATACTATCCAAAGTTCAACTTAATCCATTAAAAACTTTATAGTTATCCAAAATACCTCTATCCAGACTTTCTCTAAAAGGTCTCTAAATTCCAAAATCAATTGAATCATCAGACTCCTCAAACAAAGTAAAGTTTCTCTTATTGTCACATAAGAAAATATGATTACCTTAATCATATTAAAACCTTAATGAAAACAACAAGTACTGCAGTATAATCCTTATATATATCACATTATTTTTATAATCAGAATATAATCCTTGAGTCCAAAAGCACCAATACATTAATTATTCCACTTCAACTATAGTAATAGCATAATCTTGTCCTTGATCCCTTGGAATTTTCTGAGTTAAGTTTCCCTGACGCTTAGGACATTCATTTTCATAATGCCCCATTTCTCTACAACTGTAGCATTCAACATTGATAGCCACTTTCTTTCCCTTGCAATCACGAGCCTGGTGACCTTTTTCTCCACATTTATAACAATCTCCAATTCCTTTTAGGCAAGTACCAAGGTGATTCTTCACAAAATTATCGCATAATGGAGAATCCTTCTTTCTCTTTTTTCCTTTATCTGTTTCTTGTTCCACCGTTCTCTTCTTCTCTTGCTTTACTTTATTTTCATAAGATTTAGAGAATTCCTTTTCTATCTTGATAGAACACGAGACTATATCTTTGTACGTTGAGAAAGATTGTGACACTAAAGCTCGATAGAGAAATGGTTTTAACCCATTAAAGAAATGGTCAATCTTACCTTTTGGGTTACATATATAATCTGTTGCATTACTTGCTCACCTTGTAAAGTTAGCCTCATAATTTGCGACATTCTCATCCTCCTTTTGTCTTAGACTCCGAAATTGCCTTTCCATATCTGCTCGATGGTCACGAGGGAAGTATTTTTCTAAGAAAATCTCTTTGAACTCCCTCCATTCCATATTAGATACTTCTTTATCTTCTTTAATGTTTTGAATCAATGACCACCATTGATTAGAATCTCCAGTGAGGCGGTAAATTGCCATGATAACTTTTTCTCATTCATTACTCCCCATGGCATGGAATAATTTCTCTGGGGAACTTATCCATCGCTCAGATACTAATGGATTTGTACCCCCATTAAATGTTGGAGGTTTTTGGATCATGAAACGATCTAACATTGATCCTCCATGTTGTGGATCAGGGTGCTCCATACGTGTAAGGTTATTATTAATAACCTGAGTGAGTTTTCCCAGTATGGTGATAAGTTGATCAGCACTAGTTGTATCACTAGATCTACAATAATTATCTTGAGCAGGAGGGAAATCCCTACATGGAGTGTGTGCATTGATACGATTTCCATTCCTTCCATTAGGCGCCATTTCTAAACAATGGCATAAACTTGACCAGTTTATGAATAAAAATACATAATCACAAACTTGCAAAACACTTAACATAAATTGAACTATTTATGGATATAATCCATAATAATAAAAATGTTTTCTTTGAGGAAGTATATACTCATAATCCCTTTATATTGGTTTGTAAAGAAAATGAGAATTATCCTAAGCATATCCCCTGTGAGTGTCGTAACCAAGAGTGCAGCAAGGCCTTTGTCGTGCACTAGTTCCCGTTTGAGTCTAGCTCAAAGCGGTGTTTTTGGGTTTTACCCCTAGGTACATCTGTGCCAGAGCCGCCTCTACATGCTAGTATCCATATAGGGATGTATTTCTTATAAAACTCACAAATTCTCTATAATACCAAAATTCCAGGAAGTTCTTCTTTACTAATACTCAAAGCCTATCTTTGGGCTATGTGCTCTAATCAGAGTTTATCTAAATCTAGCTTCCAAGGATAGTACTAGACTGCCTCTGATACCAACTATAATGCCCCGACCCTAGTTACCCATAGTCGGTGCATTATTACGTAACATTGGCATGATCACAAAAGATCAAGTCTCGAAAGACCGATTAGTTTAGTAGCCTTGGAGACACTAGATACATTCATAAGTCTTACATTACATCATAAAGTAAAACAAAACTACAACAAAATCTTTTCTTCATATCCCCTCATACTATCCCAGCAGGTCATTCATAAAATACTTCTTCACATCCTAGAAAAATTAAAACATTGAAAGGGGTGAGCTCAGATGCTCAGTAAGGAAAACAATATAGCAAAAACTTACATAAATAAACATAAACATTTAAGGCAATGTATAACTAAAACAAAAGTAAAATGAAATAATTTCAGACTACAAATAAGATGAAATAATTCCATTTACTTATTCACATGGATATTCTACTAGTTGAATAATCACATGTAATATCAATAAACACTTTCATAATGATGGAATGCATAATGCCAGACTATCATAACCACATATCCAAGGCCTCGTGCCAAGACTACAAATAAGATTTTGTCAAGGTCTCATTCCAAGACACTAGTTTGTCTCATGAGACCTACCGATGCATCAAGGAGCTATAGAGGGCTCCACCCATAACTTATTAAGCCCAATGCATTCTTCATATGAATAGGTTTAAACATATCATAAACCATAACATAATCGTATCACATAAAACATGCATAAAGGAAACATAACATTTCCACAATTCAATCACAGGATATCAATACAACACATTGATATAATAAAAACACTTTCAAAACCATTTTCATTACCAAAATGAGAGAAAATTAAAACTTTGTATTTACTTTTCATTTAAAAAAAGTTATGTCTTGTAGAGGAATCTGAAACTCAAATAATGGTCACAGCGGTGGAGAAGTCGTTGTCGCCGCATACGTATGACAAAAAAAACATTCCCTTTTGTCATTTAGTAAAACCCTTCATATAAAAAATATTCCTTTTGAAAAAACATAATAGTCAAAGGGGTTTATACCTCGTATAAACGAATGTTATGTATAAAAAAATATATGCCTCAATAAAAGGATATTGAGATGAACTCCCTTACCAAGATCATTTTTGAAATAAAATAGACCTATTATGTGTATTCACTATAAGTACACAAAAAGAAAGTAAAAATATAAGATATTACATAATAATACAATGACATAATTTGAAAGTAGGAGATTAACCCAAAGAATGGAAATTGGGTTATTAAGTTCCCTTAACTCGTGTCCAAATTGACTCGATCGTTATATAATCTCCTGAATAATAAACTAGAGTTAATTTATACTTTCTTAAGAACCTTTTTCAAGTTCATTATTACTTTTATATCACTTATTACCATGTTATGAACATTATGTAATTATTTAAGTTAATAACGGTCATTTTGTCGATCTATGGTACTTGAGTCAACAATAAAATTCTTATAATTACAAGTTATTTATGTGGTAGAATATACATTGTCTTCAATATTATATTCATGATATAGATATCATATATATAAATATATCCAGTATATACATGCATTTATAATATTATATAACATTTATACGTAAGAAATGAAATGCACCGTTCATGGAGACGGTAAGCCGTACGTACGCATGAACACTACTTTCATTTCTATTTCATATTTAATGGAATTAAAACTAAATGATATATATATATATATATTATTATATTATAATATATATATTATATAGGTCACATAATTTCATTAATTTCATTCTTTATACATTCCATGTATTGCTTGAACGAGTCACATCACTTGAGGGGAAGGTAGTCCACACATTCTCAAATGAAATTATCGAATTTTCACAACATGAAAAGAATAAAGGTATGTTTTAAATGTAAAATACAGAAGAATAGAGAGGAAATAAATATAATATATATCATAAATAAATATAGTGTCATCATAATGGCCACCACGAGAGGTGTTAAAAGAATATTGAACAATCATCGTTTCGTGAGGCAGTAATTCTCCACCCACAGAAACCGTATGTTCGTTAACCATCAGACGAAGGTGTGTGTAAGTGTAAATAAAATCATTCTCATAACAACATCCTAGTATATTTAATATACTGGTGTTGTTACAAAAGAAAGGAATAAAAAGTGTTTAAGGTGTTTGAGAAGAAAAATAATACAAAAGAACATAAGAGAAGACATTACCTTAAAATAGGGTAACTCTTTTTGATTTGAGCCAAAGGCTTCCTTGAGAAGACTTATGCCCAACGTGAGGCTTCTAGGAGTAAGAGAGGGAATTTGAGAGAGTATTTGGGCAGAGGTTGGTCGAGAAAAATTTCTTTGATGGTGTGAATAATTTGGTAGTGGTGGGGGCATTTTATAAGAGGAGAGGAGGGGCAGTCTTGGAATGACATGAAATGATACATTATTATGAAGTGATTTCCGGATTTCAAACGTCCCAAAATTATATATTTCTAGGATAAGGTAATAAGGGATCGAAATCTACTCATCCAATAGGTTTCTGAAAAGTGAAAGTCTTAGATTTTACATTATCTTTTCATTTTATTTAAATCGTTAATTAATGAGGTAATCGTTGCATCATCATGGTGTTATAAAACATTTAATTTAATTAAAGTCTATGAATTATAAAAAAAATACTATGATGTATGAAATATTTTTAGATTTCTAATAAATATTCACAGTCGAAAATTTAACTTATATAACCCCATGTAAGAATTGTTTTAGTAAAAAAACACATGTTTGTGACAATTTTATTTTTACTTTAAATAAAAAGTTATTAATGTCATTATCTTACCCAAGTGGCTCCATGGGGTCCCCAAGCTGACTCATGGATTGTGTTGTTCGGCCATGACTCATCCAATAAGTGTATGACAAGTGTCAAGATATTTTTATATTTTTATAATATCATTTTTACCTTAGATTTCACTAATTACCTTTAATCGCGATTAATAAAACATAAAAGTTACTATTCACAAAAAAAAATATTTTAATCCCATTGAACCACATTTTACTTTTTAATGACAACCATGTATATCGGATTTTTGAAAATAAAATCACAGAAGTGGTAAAGTTCCATTTAAATGAAAAATCAGTTTTTTAACTACCACTTAGTGGTTTAACTATTCATCAAAAACTGATGTTTTTCAGAAAAATAACAAAAATTCACCCTAAGCTATAATTGATATTATGAATTCAAAAATGATGTCTGTTTTACAAAATTCCAAACCTATAAGTTGCATTACATAATTTTATAATTAGTTCCCACTGTCAAAACAAATAGCGTGTTTTTAAGAAACAATATCAATCAAAAGATTGAAAATTATTTATGTAAAATTTCAAAGTGAAATTAATTATATTGAACACCATTGGATAAAATGGTAAAAATATATTCTAATTATACTTTAAAACCACTCAATAGTATAATTTATCACTATAAATTATTTTTATTAAAAAAGTTATTTTTAAGTTATTTTTTCTATTCATAGAAAATTGGAAGTTCTCAGAAAATTACAAAAAATTCAATTTAGGATAATTTAGATATTCCGAATAAAAAAATGAAGTCCATTTTGAAATATAAAATTTATATAATTTCAAAAAGTGGGTATTACTATTCATAACAGCTATTTTGATTGGTCACGGTGTGTTAGAACTTGAGGTTGCGTATAACACACGCTGCTCTATTATTCAAAGAGAAGCATACCATGGAAGCTTGGGGTGTTATAGTATTGGGTTTACCCATCTTACCATAGTGGATTGGGTTTCCACATCTCCACACAGTGGATTAGGACGCACATGTTTCTCATTTTAGATCAGGACACACTTATTTCCCATTTTTCATCAAGCCCTTCAACTTGTTTCCCATCATTATCTAATGAGATATAAATATTTACCCAATTCATTGGAGGTAGACATATGTCCAAACCATAAAATATTAAAATCATAAATACATGTTCCAAAAGATAATTAAACTTATATTATATCATGTCCCATAAATAGATTTGGGTTTCATAAACATCATATCATAACCAATGAAATGAAATGAGTATCATAAACGTTTAATCATATAATAACCTATGGAAAATAGATAGGTTTCATAATCATATCATCCTTGAATGAACTGTGAAATTAAGGAAGTTTGATAAGAACTTATCATGCTATCTCCCATTAATGAGAAATGAGTTTCCTAGACATCATGTCATCAAAACATTTACCATTTAGAGAAATAATATGAATCTTATCCTCAGATCAGATCCCTAGTAAAACATACACAATATCAAGGATGTCATCTTAGATAAAGAAGGATTTTGAAAGATCACTTGTAACATAAATATCTTTGAAAATAACTTTGTAAAACTTATAAAATTTTAAAAATACTTTTCCTTGAAACGACTTTGAAAAAAAATAAAGTATTCTTGAAAAAATATTTTAAAATATTTCTTAAGGAAAATATTTTTTAATCTTTGAAAAATTATTTTAAAACATAAAACATTTTGAAATCAATTTTCCTTAAAAACAACCTTTAAAACTTATAAATAATCTTGATTTTTTTTTCAAAACATTATTTTACAAAATAAATTTAAAACTTATAAAAGAATATTTGAAGTGATTGAAATCTTTTCCTTTGAAAAAAACCTTTGGAAAACATTAATGGAATCATTGAAAATCATGTAAAACACTTTTGAAACATAATTTTTTTGAAAACTACATTTATTTGAAAAAAATACAAAAAAATATATAATATTAAGAAAAAATATTCTTTAAAAATTTCCTTGTAAACTTATGAAGTAAGAATCAAGGAAATTATGTTCAGGATGGTAGTTAAGTCCGTACATGCAGAATATTCCTTTTTCACCATAAAAAGTTTTACAAAGTTCCTTAATTAAAAATTGACTGTGAGATTACTTTTAGAAGAATTTTTAAAATGGTAAAACATGAGTTAAATTTTTATTTAAACACAATAGGATAATAATAAAACATTTTCAAAAACATTATTAGAAAAAATAGGTTTGAAAGAACACAAAATTTAAACCAAAAAGAGAAATAAAGTCATATTTTCATAAAAACATTTTATCAATGATCATAAGTATCAAAGAGTATAAAAATGGTACCATTAATTGGATATAAAATTAATAACAAGAGGTTAAAAAAATTCATGATAGTTCTTGAGATATGAATCATATTATTTAATCAATGGATTTATAATCATAAACAATCTTGATAAATGATTATATTGTAACAACAAACTATTACCACTTTGATAACTTTGAATCATTATACACATTAAATAATAACATTTAATTAAGATTAACATGTCATTAAATAATTATATTAGTGATAAAATATATCAAAGTGTAATATATAAACCCAATATAAAAATATAGGTGAATAACATGACATGTATCTCAAAGAAATAATCTTAAGACAAAAATTACATTACCGATTTGGTAATAATTGAACCACAAACCCCATAAAATTAATATCATCAAATGGATATTTAAATACAAATAAATTTATGTATAATAATCATAGAAGACATTTAGGGTCAGTATATACACCATAAAAAATAAATTATTGGTGAGTAAGGTATGTATCTCACGGATATAAAAAGTGAGATGAGAAAACCCTTACCATAAGTATTGGATTTCTTTTCACATGTTCAAACATCATGTGTAAAAAATATAAGTTTATTATAAATATAAAATAGAACCATATTCATATATATCATACTATATGTTATTCTCTTATGACTTTATATTACCTTTTTATTAATAATTCAATGTTAAAGACACATTTCAGGTAGTAAGTACTTTGTTTATCATATTTGTTTTGACTTGTTATTCTTGATCATTTTAATTATATAATTATTTTATTATTTCTAGATTGTAAAACAAGATTTATATATCATATATATTCATTAAATAAATATTTTTAATAAATTATAAAATATTAACATGTGAAATGGAATACACTGCTCATGGAGATGGTAGGCCATACGTACGCATGAACGTTGTTTCCGCTTTCCTATCATATTGGAAAAAAATTAAATGAAATATATGTATATATATATAATATTATTACATTATAATTATTATTTCAAATATATATTATAGGTTCACTAAACCCGTCTTTAATACATTCCATGTAATGTGTGAATGAATCAGATCGCTTTGAGGAGGCGGTAGTCTACATATCCACAAATGATGTTGTCATATTTACACAATATGGAAAGTAAGAAGGTATGTTGTATATAGTAATTATATTAGTATAAATAAATCATAAATATCATATATATCATAAAAAATAGTGTTCATCATAATTCCCAACCAGGAACGGTGGTAAAGGAAAAACGAACAACATCGTTTTGTGAGACAATAGTTATCCACACCCAAGAATAGTAATTTTGTCACCCATTATATAGAAGTGTGTGTAAGTGTTTGTAAAAAACTTAAAAGAAAAAATAAATTAGTATAATTAGGATATTTATGTTATTATATAATCATGGAGTAGAATGAGTTTAGGTGGTGGAGAATGAAAATAAAACAAAGGATATTGAGGAAGGATGTTACCTATTCTTTGGGTAACACCTCTTTGTTTGTACCAAAAGGATTCATTAGATGGATTTATACCAAACAATATGATTAAAGGATTAAGTTATGGATGTTTAGACACTATTTTGGTAGATTTTGGATCTGAAAATGTGGCTTGAGAGATGTGAGGAAGGGGAAGAGTGAATGATGTTTTTTAATGGAGGGGGAGTGGCATTATTATGAATACCAAAAGGTATATAGTATTAGGAGGTTTCCATAACCTCACGTGATTCCAAAATGAAAAAATAATGTAGTAAAATGAAATTATGGTTGGTCTAAATCTCCACCTCACAAAAATAAGTTCATTTTTATAATTTTGTTCCTTTGTCTTTACGTTTCCCCCTATTTTTTATTTTGGTTTTTATTTAGGTAACTAGTTTTCTAACCTATGTAATTCATCCATTAAGACTAAATTAAAGTGAGAATTACTGGAAAATAAATACCCAAAAAATTTTAAATATGATATAGAATTTAAAAAATAAAATCCTATGTGTGTGTTATATTATGTTTAAAACAAGATCTTGTAACACACACAAAAACCGCTTTATCTTGGACCGTGCTAATATTGTTTTTACTATCTATAGGACAATATGTTAATTATAAAAGATAATTTGGTCCATAAATAGACCATATTTGTTATTTATTATCATTAAAATCAATTTTCATAATATATTATTTTTATAAATTTTAATTATTTTTAATAAAATATCATTTATTATAAAATAACATTAATGCCAATTTTGACATTATTTACTTAATTTAAATGTTAAAATATCATGACAATTATGGAATTAAAATAAATTATTATCACATATGTGTAACATGATATATTAATTTAAAAAACAATAAAAAACAATAATTCAATCAATGTAATTCACTTTTTATATTTATAGTATCATTTATCTTATTTAATTATTAACTAAATAATCCATACATTTGCCTTTGTTAAAAATTTAATATAACTAATAAATATACTAATTATATTTAAATTGTTATGAAAAAATTCATTTAAATTTGAAAACAATGTTTATTACCAAAATTATGCATCTTCTTGCATACTCTAAAGCATTATAGATCTTAAAGGTAAGAAAGGTTTCTTTATTGTCTTTTTCCTTATATGACTTATTATATGGCTAAATTTCATGAAGATGTGTCCAAATAATACATAAAATTACAAAAAATATGGTATATGGACTAAATATTAGACGACAATTCCACTTGGATAAGTTTATATGTCATTTTTTCCTTTAAGTATACGATTTAGTCCCTTGTTATGCTTAAATTTACCAAAATCACTATAATTAATTTTGAATACATTCATTAATATTATTAGTCAAAAATTAATTCAACATTATTATATATTATAAATTATTTTGAATCTAAATATGGAATCCATATTTTCAAATTATGATCATATCAGTGAAAGAGATTTATTTGACATTAATCCCATAGACGAGATGACAAAGAAGGGTTTTAAAGTAATTTTTTTTCGAACATTTGCAACGTTTTTATATATAAATTTAATGTGAAATTGTTTCCAATGGAAAAAGTTGGTTTAAATGATATAGAAATTTTTTAATTATACAGAAAACTAATTAAAAATATTATTTATATATATAATTAAATTAAATGAAAAAGTAGTTTTGAATTAAAATTCATTAATTTTCACTATTCATCCAAAATAATGTTTCTTATAAAGATCCCAAAAATTCCCCATAAGATAATTTTGATAGTTAAAATTAAAAAAATGAGGTTTATTTTATCAAATTAAATTTATAAAATTTTCTAATTTTAATTTTTTTATTTTTCACAGAAGGACATAAAAAAGACTTCATCTGAGAAACTAGTATTTTCAAATATATAAAGACTTTAACCAAAATTACATGTTTTATTATCAATATGTTATATTTGTTTAGAACAATTATAAATAAAATTTAAAAATTAGTTATTACTATTCATATTACGAACTATATTGGTTAGGTTATAATTATCTTGTTTAAATAATAATAACTATAAAATGATGTTTCGTAGTTACTCAATGTTGCATGAAATAAAAAATATGAAAATATTAAATAAATTTTAAAAAGATATTTCAAAAAATATCTTGATTTTATTGAATTAACATATAGAGATTCCATAATTTAACCTATAAAAAATATTCATGCTAAAACCCAACAAAAACAAGAGAAATAGCTCACCCCATCTCAATTGTTATGACATACTTTTATTGGTCACATGATATTTTTATTATTTTTATGTTATTTAATCAAATATTTCATAACATTCAAGTAATTCTATCCATTTTATAAATTTTTTATAAATACTCCCTAAGTTTATTCTCCCTATTATTTCATTGTTTGAAATATTAATATAAATGATAACTAAAAAAGAATATTCCTGAATTCTAACACCAACTTTTCAACAACCATTAATTAATCCTATGACTCCACATGAATCGTATAATTTGATTCCTCATATTATAAAATTTATAACATGATATAATGATATATAAATATTATATATTTTGATTATCAAACATAGTGCCTATGATATGACTATATCATAACTAATTATTTTTCATTCTAAGACCCAAAATATTCCTTGGACTTAAGTATGCCATGCATTAAAATATACTACAAATTACACACAATTATATGTTACAAATTACATTATATATAAATAAGTATTTAGGTAATATCTTCTATAGGATTACCCCTTCATTCATTACTTTGGTCTAAGGATATTTGTAGAGGGGAAGTCAGGATGATGGATAGATGAGTGATGTTCCAATATATAGGAACATGATAGGGATATTATCAATGAATCCCCATTAGTTTTTTCAATGTGCTATGGGTTTTATGATATTATGAAGAATGATTTATAAAAAACCTGCACAACAGCAATGTATTTTATTTCTATAGTGAAATATTTATTTTCAAAAGAACAAATAATTCGTGGTGATAAGATCCCTACATTTCTTATAGACTATAAAAATTTGATTACACTTGATGAATAATTAAAAAGAGGGAAAATGTCACCCTTGAGTTGATGAACAATTCTTTTAAGTATAATTGAGTTAAAAAAATTTCTAAGAAAGATTATTGTGTGGTGGATTCCGAGAGGCTTTATACTAGATCTTCAACTCAAAAGATAAACATCAATATGAACTATTATGATAAAAAATTTGAATATGATCATGTCTTTTTTAATAATTACAATTTGTGATCACATTTTCTATGGCTAGATGATTATATTTATTGATGCTTATTTTCATTAGAAGGATTATCTGGTGCCCAAGCCCCCTTAGGCCACTCCCTTAATTCACAGGCCTCCTCATGCCTATCCATTAGCACCTATGATGACTAGAAACCATAGTTTACATCCATACCTTCTCCCAATCATCATCTATGTTTAGTATTCCTTATTCCTTATTCTTATTTACATTCCATTCCTTTAATTAACTATATCCCACACACTTATCCAATGAAACCCACTTTTTATACTCAGGTGTGTGAGGTGGTTGTGAACTTTTACTCAATTTGACTAGGCACCCTAACTAATTTTTCTTATAAAAGTCCCCATTCCTCCCATTTAGAAAATCCATATATGGAATTCCATATGATGATTCTGGAATTTATTGAGTTTTTTCTATGAAAACAATTTTTCATCATAGTCATTATAAATAATTGATAGAGAAATTTTGGATAGTATAATGGCTGATAAATGGATGGGCTTGATAGAAGAATTGGTGATAGGGCCAGGCATATAGATACTGAATGGTAAGAAGTTATGAATATTGATAATACCATATATTGTAATCGGTTGATATAAGCAGATGATTTCAGTCAAAAGTTTAATCATAAATCCAACTCATCAGAATATGGATTTTCAAAAGGTGAGAAAAGTGGTATATTTTAAAAACATATGATGTGGGGAACAATTCATTGGATAATATTCTTAAGGTGGAGGAATCCTTTGAACAAAAATTGTTGCATCCATAAATATAGGCTCTGAGTAGATTTCAAACCATGATGATTGGTAGGTCATAGAATCCAAAATCACTTATTAAGCACCACTATATATTAGTAGGGTATGATAACATTGGGTGAGAGAGATAAATGAGAGTTATAATGAAACATTGTAATTATTTCTTTGTCTCTATTGAGTAAAATGTAAAGCAACATTTCTCCTATGGATTAGGATATAATTATGAACCATGTAAACTTTATATTATCCTTGTACCTTTAAATTTTTATATTGATCATTTATTTTGATAGTATTGTCTATTTTATCATTTAGAGGTTTTTTATTGTGGTGTGGTGGATTGATTATTATTTTATTTCATGTTATAGTAGTCATAGAATGGTTTTATTTTGGAGATATTGTTCCTAAAAATCTAGTTTTAATGGGGACGCTTATGCTGGTTTTATTTGAAACTAGTTGTGGACCCAACTGGTGGTATCATAACTCAATGTTGTAGTGTTCAAGATGAACTAGCCCTAGTAAATATGTTTTAGAGAAGGTTTATTAGAAGTATTCCACCCTTTTCCTTATAAAATAAGGTTATTAATATGTTCTTGACCTCTCTCTTTATGTTTTCCAAAAGTAATAGGTTTTCAAAATTTCTAGAGGATTGGATCTTAGTAAGACTAAGGTCATGTTAGATAAGTTATATGAAATAGATTTTTGGTTCTAGATAATATAGATAAGGAATTTAATTCTAAATAAGTACCTTGATATTCTATTGACATGTGAAAAAAATGATAAAAGTGGAATAATTGGAGAGGCTTGATAAAAATATTTATCTCTTATTCAAATGTCACTTGATTAGAACATAAAATTTAAAATTTGTTATTTTAAAACTGCTGGAGAACTCATGAAGACACTATTAAACATGTATGAGAATCCCCCGATATTGAGAAAATTATTCTGGTTTAGGATACTTTTTAGTTTGATAATGTGAAAATGAAAGATAGATTCTAATCACCTAAATTAATTCATTATGATATAGATTCAATTGGATTCAGTTAAGGTAAACATCAACGATCCAAAATGGGAATTGTTGTTACCTTATTCACCCCTTGATTCATGGGATGTAATGGTGTCCGTTGTCAGTAATTCATGTGAAAAGACTATTTTAAGTTTATAGATCTTTGAGACCAGATACTGAATGAATAAATTCGTTGGAAGGATATTAATACATATTCTATAAACTCTTACAATGAAGAAAGTATAGAACATAAAACCTCTTATAAAAATCAAAAAAATTGAAATAAAGTAGTAGCTAGAGGAGTTGTTTTCCAAACAATTCCCCCTTATATTGGAATTAATAGAGAAATGTCAACCAAAAAAAGGATTTTAGTGAATAAAGGGTGAATTCCAAAAAGTATTATTTCAAAAGTGGATCTTAGAACCCTATATTAAAATATATGATAAGATTACTTGATGTATTATTAGTTAGTTGGGGTCATAGGTGATAGACTATAGAGATTCATTACACTTTACATCTAAAATAGGAATCATGAGAAATTATAATTCTAAAATAATAGGGAGGGTGTATCATCTATATGAAAAGGATATTGAGATTTTGGGAAAAATGATGTTTCTATCCAAAACATTAATGAGAGGTTACTAGAGTTTAAGGATGTGCAATGCATATTGGGGTTAAAGAAAAACATAATCTTTATGGGTTAACTTAATGATGTGGGTTTATGTATAATTCTTATAGATGGTGTGAGGAAGTTTATTTTTGGTTACATGGTTGTAGAAAAGATGATTAATAATGACATCATGTACATTATGAGATTATTGAAAGGTGCACTTTATTCTAGTGAGTTAAATTTTTCAAAACCTTAGAATGATCATTTCAGGAATATCTATAATAAAGGGATGAAAATAGTTGCTGAAAAAGGTTTATTGAAGGTTGATAACTTGGAGTATATAATGTGAAATGAATATATCTTTGGGAAGAAACAAAATGTGTCTAAATGGAAGGAAATTTTCCAAATCACGATAAGTTGGAGTTGGTTTACCTAGATGTTTTGGGGTCAAATACATAGTGTTGTCACAGAGGTTCACTCTTTTATGTGGACTTAATTGATGATTACACGTGGAAAGTGTGGGTGTAATTTATTAAGAAAAATTAAATGTCATAAAAATATTCATTCGGTGGATATCCATAGTGGGGAAAGAGGATGTGTGAAAGTTTAATTTCTTACTTGCATAAAAGTTTGGGAGTATGAATGTAGATAGTTCTGATGGTTATAATGGTAGAAGGTAATTCACATTGAGAATACTATTCTAGGGACTCTAAAACATAATGAAGTTTCCAATAGGATAAACTAGATGCCGGAGGAGAAGTCTAGAAGCATGAGGATTTATATAGGGTTCCCCAAGGTGTTTTGGGTGGAAGTGGTGAACTATGATACTTACTTGATATACCTAAATCTATCCTCTCTAATTGTTTAGAAACTTATAAATATTTCTTAGATAATAAGGAATGTTGATTCTAACCACCTTAAAGTCTTTTTTGGAACAATCATATATACTTTTTCATTACAAGGATTGAGATAATTCTCTGGCTAAGTCTAAATCATTTAACATTGTTGGATATTACAATGAAGAGTTTGGAATTAAGATCTAGGATAATGGATCCTAAAATTTCATTAGAATTCAAAATGTGATCTTCAATGAAAGATCTTATAGAATAACCATATCCAAGTAAAAATTTTTGTTGAAAGGAAAATATCATCAAAAGATGAGGTTTTCTTAAATGAATATCTTGAAGCTAATGTACTTAAGAATTGAAAATGCATGATAGTTATGAAAAACCCAAAAATACATATGATATACTGAGAAGAGGTGTTGTTCTAATAGTGTTTATTAAGCTAGATATACTTGAGAGTTCAAGGAAAAATGAGTCTTGAAAAACATCCATGAAAGTAAGAACTTAAAAAGTTATAGTACCAAAACAATATTAAGAGTTGGGACAACTGTAGGGATCTACTAGATAGAGGAACCTAGTGAAAATGTATGAATTTAGTGCACAATATATTATTTTAATAGGTTATGGAGATCCCTAGATCATGGAAGAGGAAATTAGTTTTAAATAACTGGAATAATGGGATTTAGCCACAAGGGATGTGACTAATTCCCTATATGTGTCTAGAACATCAGATCTAATGGAGAGACATGTTTTGAATAAAGTATTGAAAAAACAAATGTGTTTATTGGTTGAAGGAATTGGTAGATGTTATAAAAATATAAAAGTCTGACTAGTGGTAAAATCTTTTCAAAAAAATAAAGGAGTGGATTTGTCAGATATCACTTTTAATAGTGAAGTATATGACTATTCAAACAATGTTATGTACGGTTTCATCCGAAGGTCTTTATCTTGAGTAGTTAGATGTGAAGACAATATATTTTCGTGGGTACATTGATGATAAAATTTACATGCGACAATTATTTGGATTCAAATATTAATGGAACCAAATAATTCCACTTAGATTTAAATATAGACTATATGGTTCTAATAAATTACCACTAAATTTGAATTATAAGTTCGAAAAAATTATAATAGAGTAGAAGTTTGACCAGAGTAATGATGATCATTTCCATTTCCAGAAGGTTCTTAATGATACGAGTTTTATCATCCTTTTTCCTTACATCGATGAAATACTGATTAATGGTCTGGTAAAGGAAATATTCGATGAGTTAAAATTTGATTTGTTTGTAAGATTTGTGATGAAGAATATCAGTATGATGAAATGGATTTTGAAGATGAGGATTCTGAGAGACTTATGTTCCAATAAATTTTTCTTAACTCAGTCTGACTATATCTAAAACATGGTGGCATACTTTAGAATAACTAGAGAGAAACAAATTACCACACCCTTGATTGGAAACTAAAATATTAAAAAATTGAAGGAACCACCCACAAAATACGAGGTCAATTATATAATGAAGAATCTATATGCATATACTGTGAGAAGTTTTATCTACACCATGGTTTTGAAATGTACAAATATTTTCAAATAAGTGGGAGTTTTCAGCAGGTTTATGTTGAACCCTATAAGAGAACATTAAGAGCTTTTGAAATGGATTGTTTGGTATATGAAGAGTTAAAATATTGATAATTTTTTCATATAAAAATGTTCATTTACATGTTTTTTCTAACATATAATTTCATGGATATTGGGACACACTGAAGAGAACATCTGGGTATGTTTTCCATTCAGTGAAATAGTAGTGAGTTGGATGTATAATCTTCAATTAGTGGTTTTATTCTTCAAAATTGAAGTGAAGTATATCAAATTAAGGGAATTAGTTAAAGAGTTAGTCTGACAGAAATAGTTTCTAGAGGATATCAAAAGGGAACATGAAGTTATACTGTCATTCCTTGAATCATAGAGTGAAATACACATGACCATATGTCAGATGTTTCATTATTATATGAATCAAAGTCATTAAAATTAATAATTTATCAAGAAGTTATCATAGGATAGAGTATTTAATCACTATATGATAAAGGCAACTCCAAATCCTATAGACATACTGACAAAGGTCGCGAGTTGAGAAGTGATGAGGTGTTGTTCTGCCATAGTCAATTTTGGTTAATTGGAATAGCATGGTGGGAGAACCATGTGAAGATGCAATGTAAATTCAGATAAAATATGGAGTTTTACTTGAAATTTCATAGGGAATTTTAGTAAAGCATAATAAAATGATTCTAAAGAGAGATATTGTTGAGTTTCATCTATTAAAACCATTTTCCAACTAGTCAATAGAAAAAATAGATGGAGAAATTATGAATGGCCTAATATATGATCAATATATAGAGATGGGTAAAGTGTCAATGATAGTCCTATAATTTCAAATTCTATATGAATCTAACTCTTGAATTCTAATTAGACCAAACAATACATTCATGTGGTGTTTTATTTGAAGATACGAATATATAGGTTCATCCAGAAGGTGTAGTGGAAATACTACTCATTAAAAGACGGTTCATAGAAAGATCAGCAAGGAGGTATCCTAATATATTATCAAAAGTAGGGAATAATGAACCATATTAGTCAATTAAGGTATTGAATGACTTTGACCAAATATATGTGTGTTTTTAAAGATCGACTTTCGTTGATTGAAACTCATAACGATAGAAAGGTGGGGGTATCTAGAAGAACTAGATAAGAATTTATTTATATAAGTAGGGTGTGATCAAATATGGTGAGAGAGATTGATGAGAGTTCAAACTGAACATTTTAACCATCCTTAATTTGTCTTGAATAAAAATTAAAGAAAAATTTCCCCTATAGATTAGGATATAAGTTTATACCGTGTAAACCTTGTGTTTTTATCATGCATTTGAGTTTTTATTTTGATCATTTCTTCTAATAATTTTTGTTTAATTTTTTTTATCTATAGGTTTTTCATTCTGGAATAGTATCTTAGTGTTTTTTTCTACCTAGTCCTAGTTATCATAGATATTGGAGTAGGTTCCCAAGAACCAACTACTTTGAAAATTAGATTACAAGAATATTCATAGTATTGAATATTTATTAAATACTTATCACTTGATAATTTTTCTTTCAAGTGATGTCTTTGTGTTGATGTCCTTTGGGTAAATGTCACACTTAATGGTCATAAGAGTTACTTGCTATAATGAGAACATATAAGTGAAATGATATTATTCTTAAATATATTCTCTATAGTCAAATGATATCATTTTATTGGATGGAAATGTTACAAGCTATTATGGGTAGACAATCATAGGACATTGAGACACTAAATCATGTTGTACAACCTTGGTAATTTTCAGCACGGGTGATTGTGATAACATGACTTTCTACATGGAAATATACATTTGTATGTTTCATTTTATGTTTATATATATGGATGTGCATAATGATCCTCAGACTTTAAGATTATTTTTAATACATATTCATTGTTTCTTAATTTTATGTATTGATAAAAACCATAAAAATATATGTTCACAATGAGGTAGGATACATTGGGTGTGTCAAGAATAATATTTTAATAATGAATAATACAAGAAAAGATTTTTCCCATTCCGATGTAGTGGAAGCTAATATCTTAGGCACTTCGATAGAAATGAAATAGCTTGATTAATTCTCTATCCATGATATAATTTTAGAAAGTTCGTTCTTGGAAAATCAAAGAAAGAGACCTCAAGAACATAGGTTGATGAAATATAAATGCAATATACTTAATTGAAATTGTTAATAAAAAAAGATTATATTACACTGTATGCCTTCATATTTGGTTATAGTAGTTTTGGCATTTATCTTCTTTATTTATGGTCACTTCAACATGTTATTAGACGCCAACAATAGACTTTAGGTGGTTTTTCCTAATGCCACTAAAATAAGATCCTGGAGTGTCCACACTATGTGTATTAGAAAACTTAGTTAAATAAAATTTTAACTTGTTGAATAAATAATATTCTATAAATGGTTTAATAACTATTTATATTTAATTTGATCACATAAATTATATCAATAGTTATTCAAGAGAATATTAAGTGAGGTGAATATTAAATAAATTTAATCACTTGTTAGTTAAGAAAAATATTAAGTGAGTTAAATATAAAATAAAAATTCATTTCAGAAGTCAATTATTAATTGCATGGATATATAATAATTATTTATTTTGTTTCATTTTCAAGGAAACATATATTTATTTATTTTGTTACATGAATATCTCTAAAATGTTTATTCACCAATTTTGGGACAATAATATTTATTTTATTTATCTACGAATAATATAGTAATGTTTATATATTATATATATAGAAATTATTCATTGTTAAATAAATATTATAGAGGAATGAAAGATGGATTTTAAAAGGTATGGTGAGAAATAATGTTTGTAAATTATTATTTCAATAAATTTTGAAACAATTTATTCAATAAATAATATTTAGTTAATTTATTATTTTTTCTTCATGTAAGGAAATGGTAATAATAATATTTAGACATGGAGTTACATAGCGAATAAGGAAATAATAAGGTCCCTTGTGAAATTACTAATTTATAACCTTAAGATTACTTAAACTAAATTAAATTATTTATAACCGCCACTGTACAGTTGCATTTAGTGTGAACAAAGAATTTTAGAGAAAACTCCCAAGCCCTAAAGAGGTCCCCTCCAAGAATTATCTTTAGAAAGGATACCATACTGTCAAGAATCTAGATAATGAGAGTGAATCCTTCTCACCTTGAAGGATTATATTGTGATCAAGCATGATCAACACAAGTGTTAGAACATACATGCTATCACCCGAAGACTTCTATGGTAATGATATGACGATCGCGAAGCATGTGTGGATTACTACTAGAGGGATCCTATCTCCAAAATAATGTTATATAAATAAATGGTCAACTTGTTCATCAATGAAGAAATTTTTCATTTAATGGTATTTAGTTAATTAGAATAATGTAATTATATATTTTATATGAAAATAACCCCTTTTGGTTCTAGAGTTTTTGTTAATTAATTTATAATTTAATCTGGTTGGTCATGATATTCTTTATCATATCCATATCAAACTTATCCAGGATTATGGATAAATATGAGTTGGAAACTGTCTAATAAGAACTTCCACTGCACTCAAATCCTTCAAGTGGTATTAGAAGGGTCACATAATTAATTTATAATTATTTATTAATCATTAATTTCTTATATTCATTTTTATTAGTTTTATTTCAAGTTTATTAATTTATTTTAATCTGAACATAAAATTATACTCTTCTACAATTAATTTATCAAAAGTATGACTATCTTAGTCAGAAAATTAAAATCAAAATATCTGAAGAAAACATCAGAAGGTGCCAAGGATTCTGGACAGATATCATAAGACAACATGATGTATATCCCATTTTTACATTCCATGCACCTGTGTTAATTGCAGAATGATGAACTGGAATAAATTCTAGTAATTTCACAATAAATACACAGAAATAGAATTTATGGAACATCACTTGCTGACTAATACTGGATGGCATGTTTTTTGTAAAACTACATGTCATATAACTAGTGTTAAAATGTGTACACTATGTGATTTTATAGTAGAGAACATGGGGTCCAATACATGTAATGTTTTTATTGCATGACATGGGTTTTAAAAAATCATATGGTATAGACACCACAAATATATTGATACTATAAATTCTATGTATATTTTACATGTCCATGGTTGAGAAACACACCCAATGCCTTGGTGTGTGTCATGGACATGGTTAAAAGAGATCACATTGTGCAGAGTCCAAGTACACACTCTGTAATCTATTTTACCTCATGTAATTATTATTTTAATATATATAGAAAAATTAATTATATAATTCAACCTATTTTCATGTGTACTATGGGTCATTCATTTAATAAAAAATCCTATGTGATAGTATTTTTAATTGTATATTAATTAATTTCATTGTTAAATCCTAAACTGAAAGCTAGATATGGTATAAACATGCAGAATATTATTTGTACTTCAATAGGATTACATTCCATGTAATTTACATGTGTTCCATGTTCTATTTATTTGAAATTAAACACCTTGTAATTATATTCTACATCATGTATACCAAATTCTGTATGAATAGAGAACACAAGGGCCATGCCTGTTAGTTTGAATAACTACATGACATTGTCTCTAAGTACACTTATTTTATTTTTAAAATTTAAATAAAAGTAATTTTTTTAATTTTTTTAAAATTATGGATGATGGAATATTTTGGAAAATTTGTATAGAAATAAGGTAAATTTAATTAAATAATTAATTCAAGGTGTTTTATCTTAATTAAAAGAAAATATTTAAAGGATTTATAGTTAAATTTAAAATGTATATTTATTGAATGTGTGGGGATGATCATGAGTTTAGACCAAACCCATGCATGTGATTGGTTTATTTAATTTAATATTATTTCAGGGTTATTATATTAATTTATTAAATTATATAATGATATTCATGTCATTACTATTCTCTCATTATGTAGGATCTTTCATAACTGCAGTTTCATTTATATAAAATCCCTAAACCAATCCTTTTGCTTCCCTCACCTACAAGTGAGTGAAACTAATATAATGGATGGATCACGTTGTTGAGTGGGTGTGATACAAAATATGTTCTGAGGAAAAACTAATCCAGGAGATATATAAGCGAATAAGTGGAATGCTCAATGTAGGTTCATATAATTTTCTCTTAGGGTAGGATTTGGTTTATCATCCACTATATAAATCAATCATTAGTATAGATTATGATCATTACATTTTATTTATTTTTTTATTATTTTTATGGTTAGTTATATATTTTAATAGATGAAACAAACCATATATAAATTAATTAACAAGAATCATATAAAAAAGTAAATAAATTACATTATGCATAATTTTATCAAAAAGTCATTAAATACTTATGTAAAATCAACTTAATAGTAAGAATTATGTAATAAGATAAAATGATCAATTTATGAACAAATAATAATATCCATAAATCAATATATATTAATTTGGTATAACATTCCACTAATTAGGTTAATTTAGAACCACAGTTCAAAGTTCTTGACCAACCTCACTTACGGTGCTTCCCATTATTGAGGAATTTTAACTTAAGTTTTGGGTTGACTTAAACTAGTTTGAATTTAGGGTTTATATTTTATGTTAGACTTAGTGAAACTAGTTAGAAAAGTATTTGGGAAATCCTTATACAAAATTATATGATTGGGGAGTCCACTCAATGGATCCAAGAGATATGAGTTAATGAAGTTTAAAAGTTATGCCTACCCAAAAACCATCAAATAGATTTATAGGCCTCTACCTGGGTTATGAAAAAGGGCATATGGATTATTTCCACTAAAATTTTCTAGAAATGGGATATCCAAAAAGAAATGGTAAGGGATATTGGGTTTGGAAAAAATATTTGTAGGATAATAAATTTAATTTACTTCTTAACATATTTATTAATTAATATAAAATAATAAACCCACTTCTTATTAATGTAGAGAAATAAAAAGTTAAATAATCATAACACTGTGATTTTATAGGGTAAAGGCCATGTCATTAATGATACATATTTACAAGAGTGGTATAGTAGTTTCACACACTAAACTATTATAGCACAAATTATACTATGTGCTGGTATTCCTTATATATGATGAGCCACCTCACTGAGAAAGTGAAAGATATAAGGATGTCGACTAGAGGTACAATAGAATGATTTAAGTTTCCATTGCATTAGGATATTAGTTAAAAATAGGTAAATGATAATACAATATTTTGAAAATGATTCCTATACAATGATATATCATATCCCATATTTGGAGAAGAAAAAATAGCACATTATGATAAATACAATTGTCACTACACTATATTAGTGTAATATGGTAGATGGTACTTGGCTATTGATATTGGATTTATTATACTCAAGTACATTGATATGTTAAAATAGTTTGAGCATCCATATGGGTAAGAAATTATCCATTAACCTCATACTATCATTCTTATCTTCCAATTTCTTATCATTTATCTAGAGTTATGTGATAAATAGTATGCATGTGAAACTCAATAATCTTCTAACAAAGTTTTTCCAAGATTATAACAGTTATAGGGAATTTGGCTCCATAAAACATATAATAGACATAAATGAAAGTAATTGTTCAAAATATCATGCTTATTTTATAATACATTGTTCCTTTATAACAACTTTCAAATGATGTAAAATATTTATAAGTGTTGTTGTGAATATGAGGCTATTTTTTTCTAATGCTGACAAAAATATCATTTGAACGAAATCTACTATAAAATTACTCTACTTAAAAATATGTTCATAAAAATAATTATTGTATCTATAAAATTTCTTGGGTATTTAATACATTAATATTTTAGTATAATAACTAATGAAGTTTTGTGTGTTATCTTAGTGGTTAATAAAGAGTGATTCATATTCTAGTAATAAGAATCATGCAATAAATTTACAATAAGAAAGACATTTTCTTCCAGTGATAGAGAAAAGTTGATTCTTGTATCAATAATGAGAAACATATAACTTCATAAGTAAGTTGTTTTTTTATTTATTAAGGAACAAATATTACTATGTAAATGGGTAATAAATACATGACTTACGATTTCCTAGTTGATATATTCTACTGGAACTATTACTTATATTACCTATACATTCATATTAGTGTTCTTTTAGACATAATGAGACACTATATATTATAAAATAAATGTTTTATAGAATAATTTACTTAGTAGTTCAATAAAACATGAATAAAATATATTCATCATTGCTAAGAAATGATGAATATAGTTATAAGACTCATACCCAAATATGAAAATATAATTCTCATCCATTAAAGACAATAATTTGTCTTATATATACCTAGTATGATTCTATTTCCATAAAAACCATATGTTTTTTAATAATAAACCTTTTGAAATAAAGGTTTTCCATAATGTTTCCATATTTAGTTAAGCTATATATCATGTATTATTATGAGGTGAATCTATTGGTGAACTCAAATACACTATGAGTTTCCTTTAAGATTTTAATGGAATACTAATTGCAGTAATTAATATACATGGTAAATGATGTATGATCCTAAAGGATTTAATATCGTAGTACTTCTTAACCAAGAATACATCCATAATGTAATGTAGCTTGAGGATCTTCATAAACTCACATAGAATTATTCACACTTTAATTATAAGGAAATATTGAAGATGAGTCTTAAATATTTATTATAGTCTTTCATGATTCCATTAAAGTCATGTTTTAATAATATAAGTTTAAAAATTAACCATATTCTAACTAAAACGACAAATGGATATCATATAAGTTATGGAATGAGGAAATTCCATTATACAAAAGAATCATGTGTTTTGGTAAGATTTATTTATAAAGATGATGATATCATGAAATGTACATCATAAATAATATAGAAAGTGAAGCTCAATTAACTTTTCTATAAAAAATAGGTGAATTTATATCTATATTATACAAAAGTTATTAATTATACCAACTATATTACTACGAGTAAAGTAAACCTATTTTGAGATAGTGGGAGAAAGTAAGAGTTTGTTGAATCTTGGATCCAAATGCCCATGTTTGAATAAGAACAATAATCTCCATAAGAGTTAGTGGGAGGAATTATTCCAAAGATGTATAATGCATAGATTGTTTAAAACCATAGTGGTGGTTTAATATTCAATATGGTTTTTGTTAAATTATTCATAAAAAATAATAAATCCTATAGGGAACAGTAAGGTGTCACTATCTATAATTGATAAGCTGTTTTAAATTCCATCTTCCAAAATTCAATTTTAGTGGTTGATGTAATGTTATTGGTGTGTATTCTATAGAAAAAATAAATGTATTCTACAAGAATGGTAATAGAAAATATTTTCTAGTTATATCAATTCTTTATCATTTAATCCATTTGAATTATACTTTTCATAGCTACTATGATCATTATATTAGGCATCAAAAGTCAAGGTGCCATCCTATGAAGGTAACTTTATAGAACATATGATGTGTCCAAAAATATTAGAAACATTAAAGAAATAAAATAGGCATTGAAAGTCACAAAGGATTCATTTACTGATCAAAACTACTATAAATGATCACTATATATCCATTTGACATTAAATGTTTCAAGGTTTTTTTAAGAGGTTAGTGGGAGAACTATAGATTTCCAAGAAAAATATGTCTAAAAGCATATGGAAAATAAGTGATTAATCTTATTGTTACATTAAGTATAAATAATTTATCAAAATATGAATTAATTAGTATCCTAAGAACTAGTTAACATGTTCTATTATTATTGATAAAGGGGATTATTAATCAAATTCATTACACATAATTGACATGGCAATGAAAATACAAGATGGAACCATACACTCAAATTCATTTCATGTCACATGGAATTTTTATGATTTATACTCTTCATATTTCTAGGAGTAATCTGAAAATATATTTCACATACCGTGACATGTAGACTGGTTGTTCTTGTTTTTTCATAAATAACAGAATGAAAATATCAAAAAAATATTAAGAGAACTACATAAGTTGGTGGTCAGAACTATCTAATAGTTCGTGAGAAAGAAAAAATAGGATGAGTTCCTTGTAATTGGAGAAATGAGAACACTAGTTTTCTAGGTATATAAAACATGTTCTTATTTACATAATTTTGATATAAAATCATAGTAATGATAATGTAATATGAAAGGGTAAAATAATATTAAAAACTTCTAGTTTCTATATCTACATTTGACCAAGTATGTGTGGTTTCTGATGCTGCTTAAGAAAAAAGTTAGCAAACATTTGTTCTAGATTTTAGAAATCATAACAAGAATGTTACGTTTTATTATATAATGATGAATTTTAAATATGGTATTATCCAATATGTCATAAATTATCATGGAAAAATACACACACATATAATAAATATATATATATATGCACTCATTTATATCATCTCTTGAGGTATTTTCATAGAGATACCAATCCACATTAAGTAGATTAACAAAAAATAACATGGTTGGATCAGAAGATATAACCATACCACAGAAGAAATGTTCCATACACGTGAGTCTAACCAATTTAGGCAGTTGGACCATGTTAAAGTGAGATTCTATTATATTTGGTTCCCTAGAACCGACTACTATGAACATTAGATTAATAGCATATTCATGGTATTGAATATTAATTAAATACTCATCACTTGATGATTGATATTCTATATGAAATATTTGTGTTAACAACCTTATGATACTTATCCCACTGAATGGTCATAGTAGATCCATTCTATGATGAGAACCAATAAGTTGCATTAAAACTTTCCTAAATATTTCATACAGTTGGATGATATCATTTGATGGGAAACAAATGATATAATATGTTACAGGTGGAGACTCATAGGACTTTGATACACTATCTCATAATATATTCCCTTCATAATTTTCAATGTGAGATATTATGCATGACTCAATTGTAGGAAATCCACATTTATTTGTGTCATTAGATGTTCCTATATACGAATATGTATAATTATACTTAGAATTTAATATTATTACTAATACGAATTAATTTACACATACTTTGATGTAAAGATATAAATTATTCCAATATATGTTCATGGAAAGGTATGATACATTGAGTAATTAAGGAATAAAATAAATTTAATGAATAATGAAAGAACGTATTTCCCCTTCCTGGTTTAGTGGAAGTTGATATCTAAGATCCCATTATAGAAATGAAATAGTCTGATTAAGTCCATAACCATATAATTCTGTCAACAAGTTAGTATTTAGAAAAACATAGAATGATATATTGAGCACATAGATTAATGACACTAACATGAAAAATTCTTGATTATAGATATTGATAAATAGGGATTAAATTACATAATACGCATTCATATGTGGTTATTGTTGTTATAGAATTTAACTTATTTTTCTATGGGTTCCAAAATGTGTTGCTTGATGCTACCCTTGGAATATAAACATTGTTTTTTCCAAATTCCATTGATAAAGGAGTATAACGGGTCACTCAGTAAGTGTTTTATAAACATCAGTTAAATATAAATTTAACATGTTGAATAAATATTATTATCATAAATGGATTAATGGTTTTTTGTTTTTAAGTTGTTCTTATAAATTAAATCACCAACTATTTGAGATAATATTAATTGAGTTGAATATTAAAATATTTACATCATGAGTTATTCAAGAGAATATAAAGCGAGCTAAATATTAAATAAATATTAATTTCGCAAGGAAATTATTAATTAGATGAATATATAATATTTATTTATTATATCTTATTTTGTAAGGTAATGTATTCTTATTTATGTGGTTACAGGTATATCTAATAAATATTTATTCCCTGGATTTAGGAATTTAATATTTGTTTTATTTATCAATGAATAATGGAGTAATATTTATATATTAAATTAATAGAAAATATCCAAGGTTTGAAAAATATCATGGAATAATGATAAACCGAGTTTTAAAGGTTCGGTGAGAAATAATGTATATTAAATATTATTTAATTAATTCATGAAATAATTCATTCAAGAAATAATATTTAACTAATTCACTCATTTTTTACATGTTAAGAAAAAATATTATTATTATTTAGATTTGAGGTTTTATGGGGAATAAGGAAATAATAACGGCTCATGTGAAATTATTATTTTATAGATCTATGATTACTTAAACCCAATTATATTTTTTATATTCCTAGTTGTCCCATTCTATTCAATGTGAACGACAAATTCTATAGAAATAATTCAAACCCTAGATAGATTCTATATTATAATTCTCCCAAGAATAGAGAGTGATCTTTCTCCAACACCCTTTCAAGACTCATTAGAACCAAAGTGAATACTTTTCACCTCAAAGGACTCTGTTATGATCAAGGGTGATCAATGCAAGCATTAGATTATGCAAGTCAAAAACTAAATAATTATTTGATTATGATTAAAAGATTTGCGAAGAACTTGTGGATCATTTCAAAAAATTAATGTAATATTTTGAAAATATTTTTTTCCTAAAAAATATGGACAGTTTCCACAACCGCCACTAAATAGGGGAATTCATTTTTTTTAAAATTACACCTTCCGAGTCCCCACACTCCCTACTCCCCTCTCCGACACACTCTCCCCCTTTCTACCTGCACACAAGTCCCCTGTTCCCATTCCCCAATCTCTGCAAATTTATTTTTATAAAAAATATTATTTGAAACCATTATAATAATAAATAAAATTTATGAAAAATTTAAAAAAAATATTTAGGCGGGTTTGCAACAGCCAACTTAAAATATTGATTTTTTTCAAAAGAATTATGCCCCCCTAGTACCCACACTATCCCTAGTCCCCTCTCCCATGCACTCTCACCCTTCTCCTGCCTCCTAATCTAGACTCCTCCCTCACCCATAGGTTATCCCTAGACCCTTTTTACATCCCCTACTCTTGCGAAGAGAAAAATCCTGAGATTTGTGGGTTCATGGAAATTACACCATAGAACTATGCTATATCAGTTTTTTTTTTTATATATACAAAATTATGTTTATATATATGTATATATTAAAGTAATAAATTTTATTTCTATAATATATTTAAATACATTTAAATATATTTAAAAACATAACCAAGAGACACACACACATACACTAATTTGTTGAAATTTATATTTTGTATTAATATTTTAATATATTTATGTGATATTAAATATAGTTATATGATATTAAATACATATATATACAAAAATATAATTTCGGTGTATATTTATAAAATATAGAATTATATATATATAATAATATATATATTTACATATCATAAAATTTAATATATATATATATATATTCGTATAAAATAACATTTTATATATGTTTATATATAAATACATTTAACATATACAAATACATAAATATATATATATATATATATATATAAATACATTTATATTATGTATAAAAATATACACATATTGATATATTTATAAATATATTTATATAAACAATTTATACTTAAATACGTTTTTAAATATATGCATGTTTATTTATATAATATATATATATAAGTATTTATTTAAAGGTGAACTTTTTTACAAAAAGTCATTCTCCCTACCCCATACCCACGTTTTGATCCTGTAACTGAGTGAAACTGAAACACCCATCACAGTAACTCAATTGCAACCTTTTTCAGAATAATGTGTATATGTTTATATAATTATATACATTTTATAATTTTCATTAAATTGATATAAAATATTATGCGTGTTTGTATATATATATATTATATTTTTATATTTATATGTATATAAAAGAATATGTAAAAAAACAAAAACAAATATTTATATTATATATTATATATTTATATATTATACAAATATGTATCATCCAAATATATTTTAAAAATATATATTCGACGAATATATTATAAATACATAAATATATATATATATTATATTAATATGAGTAAAATTAAAGAAATATAAATATATATTATACATGTGGGACTACTGATTCTGCTTCATGTCCTTTAGTAGGTTTTTCTTCATAGGAGCTTATAATGTATTGTCGATCTAGAACACTTATCAGTACCCAGATCAGAAAAATGCTTCAATTCCTCATGCACAAGTCCCTGAATTCCAGAGTTTGCTGGCTTGAATTATAGGTCTATGGTGGTACGGTGGGGTCTATACCTGCATATAAGTATAAAAAAACAAAGGAAATAATAACAAACAGATACAATATGCTAATGAATTAGAAACTATAATGACATTTAGGAAAGAACTGAAAAATAACCAAAATAAAATATGGTATGCCAAAATGAAACTGAATACAATGTGATAGAGAATAAAATATCAACTGTGGGTCATAAGTACATCAAACCCCAAATAAAACCAAAAGATAAAGACTAGAAATACATGAAATAGTCCCAAGACCTCTCGCTTTCCCAACGCTAACTCTCTATCATAAAAGATCGAGCCTATACCTCAACCATGCAGCATCTTTTTGGGTACCCAAGTATAGAGGAATAAGTAGGGTGTGAGTACAAATCTGTATTCCACCACCATTGACATCCCTAAAATAATGAGCCCATATACCAAGTTCATGCGTTGGTGGTCAAGCATAAACAATTACAAATATAATCACTAAAATATTTAAAACAAAAGAAACAAACAAACTCAAAACCCCGGTTATGTCACGACACACAGTAATGGTAAATACCTACTTTGGTCCATGCCAGGATGTCTCTGACTACGTCAAAATGGCCATGAAAACCTATCATCTATTAGGGGTGATTGCAACAGGATTCACTATTTTATTAAACCCTCATACCATGGTTTTAAATTGTACTTATATTGTAAATTAAAAATTTTATAAACAATTTCACTTTTAATTTTTTTTAATATTTTCAATGTTACAAATTTTTAAAGAGTAAAATAAACCCTCTATTAGAGTCATCCCCTCCCAAGGAAACCACCATACCGATCAGATAAAATAATCCAAATGAGGTAATTCCATATCCTATGTGAAATCCCTAAAAAAGAGAGTATATTTTGAAGATCCTCCTAGACAATGTATTCTAATTCCATTCCAATAAAGGGAGACTCATTTTAGGAAACCAAAAGAAATAGAAATTGATAAATAAATATTGGAAACATAAAAAATCATAGGGTAATGTCCCCTTGATTGATGTCATGAAGACTGCACCCACAAAAGATTCATTATTTTAAAGGAAAGATAACAAAAATAGACCACCAACCAGAGCAACTCACCTAAGGAGGTTGGAAATAATTCAGGATAAGGGATTACCCTATAACAAAATACACCCCTTCTAGTTTAATGGTGTCCAAATTGTGGAGGAAAATAGGGTTAGATCCGAAGACATCAAGAGACATAAGATAATATGCAACATGGTTCCCCTCCGGCTAGGGGTGATGCACTTTGGTGGGGTTGTTGAGGGTGCCTATGCACTTTCTAATGATATAGGTAATTGACCATGGGGAAAAATCTATTTAGTGAATCATGGATAATATTTTAGGTATTTTACAACTCTACCACTAGAATATTCTTCTAAAAAATAGGATTAAACCTAGATACATGGCCTTCACCTCAGCATGTAGAGAGGAGCTGTGTCCCAAACGGGAGGAGAACACCAAAATAACTGAACCATGGGAGTCAAAAACCGTCCCATATCCATGGATCATCCCCATGATGCATGAACCATCCATATTGAGCTTATGGCCCTTTAAGGGAGGATTCAATCTAACCCACTGGCTGCTAATGCTACTAGCACTGGGTTGGGATATGGGGGAGCTCCCTTGAAGGCAGCCAAGGGAGGGGGCTTCCCGCCAGTTGTTGTTCAGCCCAGATATATCAAGAAGAGGATTCTTGTTCCTATTGATAATTGATATAACATTGTAAAGGACACTATTATGACTTTCCTTATTCCTGGCCTGCAAGATACACCATCGCCCTTCAAGTAAGATCATGGTAGTGCCAACTTCTAAGGGCCCTTGTCTCCTACGCCCTGATGCCACCTGTCTATGAATGGGAGAGCTACCATATTAGGGTTGCGAATATCAGTAAAATCACCAATGGCAATACATACTATATATTACTAGTAACCCAGGAAGAACAGATGATATACACTCTCTTCTTTATATTTTTTACAACTAGAACAATGTGAGACCATTGAGATCCCACACTGTTTGATGTTTTCATCAGTTGGGACCACTCTGTTTCTAATTATCCAGGACATAAAGTTATATTTCAATGGGATAACTTTGGACCATAGTGTTTCATTCCATTTATCTCCACATTTCTAAAAGATACGTGTGTATACTAAAGGTGAATTCAAGGTGATAAAAAGCTGATATTATGTATGAACCTCTCATAATTTAAAGATCTATCACTTCCCACCAAATGTAATGATCTTTGAACATTCCCTATTCTATTCACAATATGGAAGTATTTCCTTTATGATTCTATACTTGATTTGGGTTCTTCAATAAATGTGAAATCTCACTCTATTTTATCTTCATTATAGGTTGTGGAACTAAAACGCACAATAATAGTCATTCAACTAGAAAAACATTGTACTGTAAACCACACTGGCATGTTAGAGGATGTTCTTATTAGGACTAAAAATTTAAATTTTCCAGCTTATTTTTATGTTATTAAAAAGGAAGATGATAGGATGAATAAAAATAACTTAATTATACTGAGGACATCATTCTTGAAAACTGCTAAAACCATAATTAAATTCTATAATGGTATACTATCTAAGGATTTTGGTGATGACGTTTCCTACTTTAACATCATTGATGTAATGAAGCACCCCTCAGAAGAGAATTCCTATCCTTCAGTAAATTTTATTAATGTGCCCACCTTCGCAAAATAAAATATAGTTCTTTCTACTATTCCCCCATCTGAGTCTTAAAAATTAATAGAAATTATAAGCAATGAATTGTGTATTAAATCTAATAACGGTCTTGAAAAATGCCATGCATGTTCATTAATTGATGATTTCTTATGTAATGAGGACAAAATGACCATTTATAATTCTTCTTATCTTGTAAAAGATTAATCCTCACATGTGTATGTTACCATTGAGTATATATATGATATAATCAACCTCCCAATTTCTTATTCAATTCTATCAATCCAAAATCCCCTTGAATTGGAACTTTAACCACTACCTCGAAAATTAAAATATCCATTTATTGAGAATTGAAACAATATTCTTATCATCATTATGAGATAACACCCTTCACAATATAAATTGAAATTGTTTGACTTTTTGAGGGAGTATAAATACACATTGGGTAGAAAACATGGTGACATTCCTGGTATTATCCCATCAATTTTCATACATTTTATAATGTTAAATTATGAGGCTAAACCAGTGAGGTTGAAATAATATTGACTAACCCTAAACCTCCGTGATGTTGTTAAAAAGTATGTGACCAAATTATTGGATACTAGAATAATTTAACCCATCTTTGACAGCCAAAAGTTTAATTTGTTGTATGTTTTTTATAAACAAATTGGTATAATGGTAATTTAAAATAAAAAAGTGAATCGGTATGAACACATGTGTAGAGTAGCTGATGTCTCTGTATAGTCTATGACCGACTAAACCAAAACTCTTGGAAGGCCCATTTCACATTACCCTTTATTAACATTATGTAAGAGAGGCTAGTAGGGATATCCCACTACTATTTCCTTGAAGGGTATTTTGGATACTTTTAGATCCATATTTCTCCTCAGGACGAGGAAATGGAAACCTTCACTTGAAATATTTAGTATATTTTCAAAAAGGGGATTCCATTCAGATTATGTAATGATTTATGTATTTTAAAGTGATACATGATGAGATAAGGGATATTTATTGGACATGAAATTTCTTTAGATGGTATACAAGTTGATAAATCAAAATTTGATTTCATTTATTGGCTAACATTTCTTAAAAATTTGTGATATGTTTTTTCTTTCATAGTTCAAGAGATATTTTATCACCATTTTATTCTTTATATTATTAAGATTTAACCCACTATATATCTATTAATAAAAAATGAAAAATAATTTGGGTTTGATAAAAAATATGAGGATTCTTTAACAAATTGAATAGGAATCTCACATCACCCTTGATGAACCATCCACCTTAGTGGGATTTACCATTTGTTCTCATGTGTGATGCTTACAACTATGTAGTTGGGTTAGTATATTGAATGAAACTTTTTATACATTTATAGTAATTCAATGTTGATGAATATTAATTATAAAATATAAAAATCCACGATAGGACCATGTGACAGCACAGTCCATCCTACGATCATGATATTGTCCTCTTTGGGCCTAGCTCGCATGGTTTTACATTCCGTGGGATTTGACCCTTCGACATCCCCTAGATAAGGCCTCATGATTGGAGAGGTATCCATGCTACCTTTTAAATTGGTGATTCTATCTCCTCCTACTTCGATGTAAGATTTCTATAATCCACCCCACCTAGTAGGGCCCAACTTATTCACTGACACATAAAATGAACACCAGATCTGATACCATTTGTGATGGCCTGGTCCATCCCACGATCATGATATTTTCTGGTTTGGGCCCAGACCATAGGGTTTTTCTTTCCCTGGGATTTGACCCTCAGGTATCCCCTAGGAAAATTACTCATGATGGGAGAGGTATCCACACCACTTGAAAGGAATTACTAGATGCATGATCTCGAGTTCGTTGTAGTTGTTCACACTTTACGCTATTGGAGAAATTATCTATTGGGAGACAATTTTGTGGGTTTTACCAACCAAAAAAGTCTCAAGTACATCTTCAATCAGTGCGACCTCAGTTTGAGACAGTGAAAGTGGGTTGAGTACCTTCAATACTTTTACATTGACCTTTCCTACATTCTTGGGAATGGCAATGCTATGGCTGATGCACTGAGAATAAGGACTCAAATACTAGCAATTCAGGAGGCCATAAGTGAGTGGCCACCTATGGCCCTATTACCTAAGATACATTTGAAGGTTCACAATAGACAGGGGGAGACATTTATTTCTTCTATAGTTATTACCTCTACTCTACTTGATCGAGTGATAATGTGGAAGCTATTAGATTCTGAAGGCCTAGTCATATGGGGGAGTGTGTTAGGTAAGAAATCTATTTGTGGATGGAAAGTAGGAAAGGATGAGATTTTTCATTTTCATTGGCACGTATTGGTGTCAGCAGACATAGGTGAGGAGCTAAAGTTGGAATTTTATTCCTCAATTTGGGCAGTTCATCCTTGTGTCACCAAGATGTATCGAGATATGCACTGTACGTATTGGTGGCTAGGTATAAAGAGATATGTTACTGATTTTGTCATGAGGTTTTTCACCTATCAGTAGGTGAAGGTAGAGAATCAGTGATGAGTAAGGATTTTGCAAAAGTTACCCATTCCTGAGTGTAATTGGTAGGTGGTCTCCATGGACTTCGTGACAGGTTTACAGAGATGGCCTCGAGGGAATAATGCAGTTTGGGTTGTCATTGATAGAATAAGGAAGGATGCACAATTATTACTGATCAAGGAGTCATTCAGTGTTGATGATCTAGAAAGGATGTACATTCGAGAGATTGTACATTTACATTGAGTCCCACACTCAATACTTTTTGGATAGGGATGCCTATTTTACATCTCGAGTCTAGCAGGGACTAAAAGGAGCTTTGGGTACATAATTACTTCTGAGTATATCTTACCATCCCCAGACAGATGGCCAGTCCAAGCGTATGATTTAGGTGCTAGATGAAATGCTTCGAGTATGCATACTAGATTTTAGAGGTTCTTGAGAGAAGCACATACCTCTTGTGGAGTTTTCCTAAAATAATAGTTTTCAAGAAACTATTCATATAGCACCTTATGAGGGTTTGTAAGATAGGCTATGTCGATCACCCCTATATTTTCTAGAAGCAGAAGAGGCAGCTATACTAGGAGCTCATCTTGCCCAGCAGACCACAGAGCATATAGAGTTGATTCAGAAGAGGATGGATAATTTACAGTCATAGAAAAATTCTTATACTGATCATTAAAGGAAACCTCTAGAGTTTGAGGTTGGAGATTAGGTTTTTCTACATGTCACACTGAGGTTGTTACACATGAGGATTATGAGACATGGTAATATTTCACCGAGATATGTTGGACTGTTTGAGGTTTTGGAGAGATTTGGACCGATTGCTTATCGGTTGTAGTTACATCAGAGGTAACATGCTATGCACGATGTCTTACACATTTCTCAGCTATGAAATTACTTCTCAGACCCATATCATGTTTTTCTACCTGAGGTGGTTTAGTTAAAGGTGGATTCCTCATTTGAGGAGCATCCTATCTAGATTTTTGATCGCAGCATGAAGGTTTTAAATGTTCGGTCTGTTCTTCTAGTACAAGTTCTATGTCTACACGGGCGAGTACATGACGTGACCTGGGAGAGTGATGCCAATGTACAATCGTAGTTTTTGGAGCTATTCGAGGAATCTTCTCCACTTCCATATTAGGGAAATTCGTGGAAAAATTTCTTTAAGGGGGGAAGTTTATAAGAACCCGGATATTCTTTTCATGAATGGATCTTATTTTTATGGTGTTTTGAGAAAAAGAAGAGTGTTTGGAAATTTAAGGAGTACACGACTTGTACTTAAGAGGATATGCCGTGTACTGGTTGTGTAAAGACTGAGTACATGTCCATGTGGGGTGACTTAAATACCACCTAGAGAGAATCCCTATAAAGTCTTATACATGCCATGTAATTTTAAAATAAATCTTGTGCAATTTTCTTTTTTATTTCATTAATCGGACCTCGGCATGTCTAATCATCAGGACACGCTTCTTCTCGGCACGTCTCATCCAAGAGCGACCGAAGCTGACGTTCCTTCTCTGAGCCCCCGATCAACGGTCTTTTATCTAAATCAAATTCCGTATATTGCATTGGAACTACATTGGTACGTTATTCTTTTATCTAGATCATTGTTCCTTGATTTATCCTCTTTCATGAGATATCCTTGGTTGAACATTTTAGATGTTTTTGTAGATCTACAATGTTATAGGGTGATTCAAAGGATGAGGTTCAAATACATAAATTGTACAACATTTAGGTAGGTGATTTGTGCCTTTCCATAGTTAGTCTTTGAATTTTATAGTCAAAAGTTCCCAATAACCTAGATTGGGGTATTGTGTGTTTTAGTATTTTAACCTTGTTGATTCATGTTATGCTTGTTTTCTTGAGTTAGGGATATTGGTTTTTAATAGGGTTAATTTCAATTATATAGAGGTGTTTGCCCCTATTTGATTTGATATTGACTGTTTGGTCTAGTTTTTCCTATTTGGCTGCTTGTTTTCCATGCCTAGTGTAGTTAGGATGAAGTGATTTTATCTGATGCTCTGATATGATTTGTAGTAATTTAGCCAAGTAGTTCTTGAGGTTTACTTTGGATGATGAACATTGTTATGCACGATTGACTTACAAAGGGCCGTGGGAACCTGGAGTAGTTAGATTAGAGGGGATATAGATGCTGAGGGCTTTCTCAGAGTGTCTGTTATACTTTTACGTTGTGATACCATAGGGTTAATGGATGTGTGTGCTCCCTCAGAGTGTTCGTAGTTCCTCTTTGCGAGATCATAGGGGGGATTAGACATTGAGTTCTTCCCTAGAGAGTCTGTAGTTTTTCAATAAAAGATCACATGGGGAATTGATAGTGAGTGCTTCCTTAGAGATTCTTTGTCTAAGCTGAACCACAGGGGTTAGACTGTGAGTTCTTGCCCGAGGGTTTCTTGTGTTTTTTGTTGATAATGTAAATCAATGTAGTTTAAACTGTAGGATTGTTTAGTTTTGAGCACTTACTTGTTTATTAATTCATTTTGTATATTTCCTTCCATATATATTCACTATCTATTAGGAATAGATCTTCATGTGGTTGCGTGCTGGGTTTCATCTCACACCCAGTTTGGATCATGCTTTTGGGCCCAAAAAGAATATATTGTTGCAGGTATAGATAAGGAAATCACCATTGTACATCAGGTAATTTATTACTGTATAGTTGTAGAGCATGGGAAAAAGTTGAGGATTGCGATGTTGGTGGAGTTTTTTACTTTTGTTTAGTACTTTATTCTAACATTGCGGTATTGTTTGGATACTTTCCTAGATACTCGATACATGCATCATTATATATATATATATATGCTGTAGTTGTTTATTTACTTTAAGTATTCCACTATTTACTTACTTTATGGTATTACCTCTTCCTCTAATGTTGTGTATTATTGCTATTCGGATGCGTTACTCTGCCAATGAGGGCATAGTTTCCCCACTATCACACCCTAGTCTCTTACTGCTAGTCAATAGCCTCTGGCGTTCAGGGAAATGTGCTTGAGGCTATATGACCAACTGTGTACGAGGAACTTTTGGGCGGCACCCAGAACAAAGATGTTACATACCATATAGGTATAATGTATTTAGAAATTTGGAAACATAAACAACTAGTTCATAAGACATCTTTATTATCTCCCACTTATTTCTTCATAACTAGACCGCCTTTTGACATATCTTACTTAATTCCCTTCTTCATGACCCAGGGAAAAAGAAACATATAACAGGTTGAGATTAGATGATCATTAAGGGTAAAAAAGGGATATATCAACCATATCATAATCATAAGTCATAATACAAAACATTTGAAAATATTATCTTGCATATGATATATCGTGATATCATGCCGTGGGATAAATCATGAAAGTTCATTTGAATCAATGAACATATTAACAAAAATCATAACATATGAAATTTAGTTATGTTGAAAACACATAAGCATAGAAAATAATTTCATATTAGTAAAGGTTCATTTCTAAGACCATCATAGAGGAAAAGGTCAACTTCTGAACCATATTCACTCTTCATTATAGCCTTGTATTACTGAACTGAAATCATTTCTCATTCCATCCATGTCTATCTCATCATATATAAATATTTACCCAATGCATCGGAGGGAGATATAGGTCCCAACCATCTCAAAATGAAATCATTCTTATGTGTTCCACAATAACATAAATCATTCGTTATAACCCAAGGAATAAAATGAGTTTATTTAAACATCATTTTTCAATAACATAATCCATGTAAAACAAACGAATTTCATAAATAGAATTACTTAATAAAAAAAATCAAATCATATAAAAAATAAGGATATTATACTTGAAACATAACCCTATAAAATAATTCCATATTATATGGAAAATAATTTTGATATAACACTTGAAATTAATTTTTGAGGAAAATATAATTTCTTCTTCAAAAACATTTTTCTCTCAAAATACCACGCAATTTTAAAAGAAAATAATTTATTTTCAAATAAACTCAAAATTATGTAGAGTAATATTCATGTAAATAAGGTATTATGAAGATGTAAAAATCCATTCATGTCATATAAGTTGGGAAAACATTCTCTTCGTACATTTTCCAGAAAAGTCAAAAAGTACCTCATATTGAATAATGATAAAAGATTTATTTCATAACGTTTAATAAAAATTAACCAATGGGTGAAATTTGAATTAAAAAATGGTAGAATAATATAAGTAATATTACATATTTTTTAAATAGGTACGTTGATGATAAATATAACCCCGTAAATACTTATGTATAAATAATCTCAGATAATAATGAGATTGAGAAATTACCACTTACCTTAGGTCTGATTTCCGTTGAATGTATTCGAACATCTTGTATAATTATTTAAATAATTTCATTGAATTATTTTATAATCATAAACATTTTTATAATATAATAAATTGTTATATGATCAATTTTTTGGTAATAACATTTCATTATTACTTGTTATTTTGGTATTAACTACTTCATTTTCTTATGCATATTTTGTTAAATAAGTTCAAGTTCTCCTTCATAGAACATAATTATACTAGAAAAAATGATATTAACATTATATATATCATATTTATTCAATCTATATATTTATATAATCATTATTTAATGAAGATCACGTAGAATTAATCATATCGCATCGTGGAGATGGTAAGTCGTACATACACACAAATGATGATATCATTCCCGTAATTCTTGAATGGTATTGAAGTGAATGGTGTATAATATTTAAAAATCAATATAATGTTATAATAATCATATATAGTTATTATTTATATCATTATAAACATAAAATCAAGGTTTTCGTGAAAAACATATCACACAATAGCATGGAGAAGATAAGCTGTATGTACGCACGTGTGGTTATTTCATTTTTCCTTGGATAGATAGAAGATGGAATATGGTTGTATATAAAAAATAATAAAATATCAGTATATTATTGATACTATATTTATTACTTTATAATGAATCAACTCAGGAATATAAAGTAGAAGAATAAAGAAGTTTGAAAGAAATGGTAGAGGAGATTACCTTTTCTTCAACGTGCTTCCTCTAAATCTCCTCTTTGAGAACTCAAGTTGGTCTATAAAGAAGACCAAAACCTCTAGGATGTTACTAAGGAGGTCTAAAAGTTTAAATTATAGTGTATGGATGAGCATGAAGTCTCAAAGATAAGTGAAGAGCTGAGTGAGGATGGGCACTTTTATAATTGAGGTGAGGGGCATTTTTGGGATCTCTAAAAATATTAATTAATAATAAATACAAAACCCGTCTAAAAACTTCCAAAATTTCCCAATTTTAAATATTATATGAGATTGGGTTTTAATATAATAATCTAATTTATTTCATACATGTTTTTTCCAACGTAAACATTATCATTTTAATTAACACTTACTTATTCTATTTAATTTTAAACTAGGGTAACAAATATTTCAATATTAAAAAGGTGAAATATTTAATTATTTGATATAATTATACCATAAATAAGTAACTTAAAATATTCTATACTATATAGTAATTATAAAGTATATTATAAAATGTTTTATGATGTTTAAATAACTTAATAAAACATTATTTTGATAATCAAATAATAGTGTCAATTTTGACATTATTCAATGCATTGATTTTAATAATTTTAATATAACAAGTTAAAATCAAACCAACAATTTTTTTATATTACTAAGACGTCAATTTAATATATAAAATTCATTATATCTATTAAATATCCCAAATTATATTTATTTAATTATTTTTAATAACATTTATTTGTTTTTTCTACTAATAAAATAATTACTATATCAATTTTGTGTAATTATTTAATATATTTATTTGTTGAATAAAAAATAATATGGTGAAGATAAATATACCATATTTTAAAAGATTTTTTTTATTTGAATTTATATTTTGAAAAATCCACTATTTAAAATTTCTTTACTTATTAAATTATGAATGTGACAGCTTTCACATCACATTAAAGAAAATAATATAAGTCTCACAATTTATTCTATAAGTTTCCAAATAGTCAGTAAATATACATTTGGATGGTTTTGGTGATGATATACTCAACCAATAATATTTTTTCAATTTTTTGGTTCTTTTTATAGTCATTATAATTTTAATAAAAATTATTTTATTGATTTCTAACCAATTAATTAATTTTTATATCTTCAAAGTATAAGTCTTTAAGGTCATTATTTATTTTCAAGAAAATAAAAATAAATTACCATCCTAAAGAAAAAAAATTTAGATTTAATATTATTAATGATAATTGAATTTATCTTCTGTATAAAGTTTTAAACATTTACTTAGTTATTAACATTTGAGTGAGATGTATTTAACGTTTCTTTAAATAAAAATAAATTAATTGTATTAATCTCACACAAGTGGCTTACAAACAACTCCATTTAGAAACAAATATGATTTAGGTATAAAACACTCATACAATGATATTAAGAAAATTTTTAGTTTAATTTTTTAATAGTAATCTTATCTTTAATTACCTAGTTTAACCTTTTACCGTATTAATAAAATATTTATGAAGTTACTATTCATAATTGCCAAAAAAAATAAAGCTATTTATATAATTTGAAACTACTGATTCCAAACATGGAATGTTTTTTTGAAAATTAAAAACAAAGATGTTTTAGAAATTAATTTAAAGTTAATCCTATTGTTGGAAAGAGAGAATGAGTTTTAAAAGTTTAATCATTACAAAAGTTTTCAATGTTTTAAATTTTAATTCAATGTAAAATTAATTATAATGACATAAATTATATTGAATGATAAAAATATATTCTATTTATACTCGAAAACCATTAAATATTATAATTTAAATGCATAAATTATTTCGATGAAAAAATTTGTTTTCTATTAAAATTTAGTGCATTTTAACTATTCATCAAAATTTGAAAGTTATCTAAAAAATATTAAAATTCTTTCCAAACTAAATGTTTATATCCTTCTTACAAGGAAAATATTTATGTTGTCATATAAAAATTATTAATTTTCCAAATTTTATATTTAAAGGGGGATTTTAATTAAAATGAAGAAAATAACTCTTTCAAAAAATTTAGGTTTTTATACATCAAATAGGGTTTATTCATACCCTGTGAAAAAAATATCTATAAGATGGATATAATTTTTTCGTATTTAACATAAATATTTTATTAATTTAATTTACTAAATAAAATTTACTCAATTTATCAATTCAAAGATACAAATATATATTTGATTTATATTTTTCATAAATAATTGGTAGTGACTAAATTTACCATACATTTTCATAAGTTAGTTATATTCATTCTTGATAACCCATTGACTAAGATAAAATGGTTATTTTATACTAAACTCATATCGTGGTTTATTTAGAATCATGATTGCGTTCAATGCAAGTAATTTAAGAATTAAAATTATTTTAATAAAATATTTCATAAAAAAATATAGGTGTTATATCTACCCCTTAAACTGAATTTCCCTACAAAAATTCATCAATTGGATACAAAAATATTAGGATATCATTATGTCATCATATTCTCAAGTTCCCACATAACTTCCTCAAACTGGTTGTTCTACTCAAAAATGTAACCTTGCGAGGGTTCTTGTTTCGCAGAATTTTTTCACTATGCTCTAGAATCTCTATCGGTTGTTCTTCATAAGAAAGATCTTTCTCCAGTAGTATTCCTTTTGAGATTAGTAAATGTCAATTATCAAATATTTAATTTCTCAATAGAGATAAATGGAACACATCATGAACTTGATAGAGGTTCGGTAGAGGTGACAATCGGTAAGCCACCTTCCTAACACAATCTAGAATTTCAAAAGGACTGATATACCTAGGACTCAACTTGCCCTTTTTCCAAATCTCATTACTCTCTTCCAGGGAGATATTCATAGAAACACCTTGTCACCCACTTCAAACTCTAGGGCTTTTATTTGGTTGTTAGAGTAACTTTTTAACGACTCTGAGCTACTATTATGTGTTTTTGAATAGATCTGACCTTTTATTACATTTCATCAACAAGATCTGGTCCTAGTAGCTTTCTTTATCAAACTTCATACCAAAAATTTGGTGTTCTGCACTTCTTTCTATAGAGGTATTCATAAATATCCCTTTGAATAATTGAGTGAAAGCTATTGTTGTAAGAAAATTTCGTGAATGGTAGGTGTTTAATATAACAATCTTTGAAATTCACAGAGCAAGATCCAAACATGTCTTCTAGAGTCTGAATTATCCTCTAAGACTGATAGTTTGTCTGTGGAAGATAAGAAGTATTGAAATTTCAATATATATCCAGTTCCTACTGAAGAACTTGAAAAACTTAGAGGAAAACCTTGGATCCCGATCAGATATAATGGAATGTAGTACTCCATGAAATCTTACCACTTTTTTTACATATATCATGGAATGTTGGTCAAGAGAGAAATACTCTCTAATATTAATGGAGTGTTACGACTTCATAAGGAGATTAACTATAACCCATATAACATTATGGATGCTAGATGTTTTGGGAAGTTCGATGATAAAGTCCATAGTTATGTTTTCAAATTTCAATTTTGGTATGGGAAATGGTTGTAACATCCTCTTATACTTCTATCTCTCAGCCTTAACTTCCCTAAAACCAAGCATCGATATACATATTTGGAAACATATATTTTAACACTATCCCACCAGGAATACTCTTTCAGGTCTATGTAAATCATTGTGCTTCCAGGATGAATAGATACTGAAGAAATATGAGCCTTATCCATTAGCTCCTTTAATTATGGTATGGGAGAAATAAAAACCTAGTTCTTGAACCATATTATTCCCTCACAATAAAGGTTAAATTTAAGAACATTTTCACCTTCTTTTGTAGCTTTACATCTTTCTTCTACGCCTCCATAATCATTATTTGTATAGATGGTTAAACCTTCAATTGAGAAAGATATGATTTCTATCCTTTAAAATTTCAAGATCCATCCTTTAAAAATCCATAAATATTGGATATTTTTTTATCCACATCATGGATAGTATAACATGGTGCTTTCGACTCAAATCATCTTCCACCTTGTTCTCTTTGTCGGGGTTGAAATGTATTGGGAAGTTGTAATCTTTAATCAACTCCAACCATCTTTTTTGATGAATATTCATATCATTTTGTGTGAAAATATACATTAAACTTTTATGATTATTATAAATATCACACCTTTCACCATATTGATAATGCCTCCATATCTTTAGTGCAAATATTTCCACATCTCACTCCAAATCATGAGTTGGTTAATTTTTCTCATGTATTTTCAATTTTCTTGAGTTATAAGCTATCACCATATCATTTTTGATGAGAACACAACCTGTCCCCTTCTTGGATGCATCACTATAGATCACAAACTTTTCTACACTACAAGGAAGTGCGAGCACAGGTGTACTCGGTAACCTTATTTTTAGTTATTTGAAATTATTTCTACATTAATCCATATACATGAACTTAACTAAATTTCAAGTCAACTTGGATAGTGGATTATATAATTTTGAAAAATATTTCAAAAAATGTCTAAAATATCCATCCAAACCAAGAAAACTTTAGATCTCAGTTTCCTTTGTTGGTCTCAAACAAGTTTCAATAACTTTTGTTTTTTCTGGATCCATAGATATCACCTCTCTTGAGAATATGTGACCCAAAAATGAAACTTTCTAAATCCAAAATTATCACTTGGTATTTTTTTTATAAAGATTATTTTTTATCTAGGTTTTCAATACAATTATCAAGTGATCTTCATGATCTTCTTTGATTTTTGAAAAGACAAGAATATCATCTATAAATACTACCAAAAACTAATCAAGATAGTTTCTAAAGAATCTATTCACTAGATCCCCGAATATAGATAAGGAATTAGTAAGGCCAAAAGTTCTTTGTCTTAGATCTTCATTAATAACCCTTAGATTAGGTCATTTATTGTAATAATTACCCATTTCCTTACACTAGTTACATTGAAGTTTAGGTGGTTCATTCTCTATAGCCTTTTCTCAATTCACATCATTAGATATCGTTTTCCCATCACTTTGGAATTCAACTACCTGGTGACCTTATTTTCCACACATAAAACATTTACTCATCCCTTTAACATGATTTCCTCCATGTTTCTTTCCACACCTTGAGAATAAGGGAAAACTAATATTCTTTTCAGTGTGGTCTTTATATTTTCCATTGAATTCCATTTTTCTCTTATTATCAAACCCATAGGACTGATGTATTACTCCAATATCCATATCAACCATGAGATCACATCAAATAATTTATTCATATCTATTTAAGACCCTTATGGTTAATAACCTTAAAAGGCTTGTTTTTAGCCACTAAAGAATCAATCAATTTTATACACATGTTGGAAAATAATTCCATAAGAATACCATGAAAGTCTTGTTAAATTTTATTTATAGGTACCAATAGATCGTCATCCATTTTCTTAAGATCATGGAACTCGTTCTACATCTTTGTTCATAATATTATCGGAATTTTCTTATTAAGAAATAAGTTCTTGAACTCATCCCATTCCATGGATTCAATTTCATCTCTATGCCTCATATTATTAATAATGTTACACCATTGATTAACTTCACCTTCCAAACAATATACAACTAAGTTGACTTTATCATGTTCTTAACATTGGTGAACTAGAAATATATTTTCAGTGGTATTGATTCATTGTTCTACGACAAATGGATCGGAATACCCATTGATAGAAGATGGGAACTGTCTCATGAAGGTCACAATAGAATATTGTTAACTCATTTGTTCTTTTAGAAGTCCTGAAAATTCATATCTTGAGAAAATTGTGTGGCCATAACTACAAGATTTTTCATTCCATATCCCATAACATTTTTTTCTCAATAAGAAAATCATTTTATTTCTTATCGCATTCAGCATTAAATAAATCCAAGAAGCATAGTGTGAGAAACACTAATCATAATGGGAAAACCACATAATAAACAATAAAATTTAAATGTAGGACACTTTAGGTTTTATCCTCGGTTATTCAAGATCATTTCTAAAACACTAGGATTATAACCTATATATATACATATCCTTTGTGTTCTTACTATGATTTTCTTATCATAGTTTCCAAACATTAACTATACCTTTCCTCCGATACCAACTTTAAAGACCCATAATTTGCATACATTGATATTTCTTAAAAGTTAAAGAATATTCATTAAAAATATAAAGGAATCTATGATCGGACCATATAGTTATAATGTATTTAGAAACAAGGAAACATAAAAAACTGGTTCATAGGTCATCATCATTGTATCCCAATTATTTCTTCATAAGTAGACCCTGTTTTGACATATCTTACTTAATACCCATATTCATGACCTAGGAAAAAGAAACATATAAAAGGGTAAGCTTAGATCCTCAGTAAGAATAAAAAGGGAGATATCAATCATATCATAATCATAATACATAAGAACATAACATTTGAAAATATTATCTAACAAATGAATGATCATGATATCATACCATGGGATAAATCATAAGAGTTCATAAGAATTAAGGAACATATTCTCAAAATTCATAACATAAGACATGATGTTTTGTGGAATAATCATAAGAATAGAAAATAATTTCATATTATTCAAGGCTATTTTCCAAGACCATCATAGTGTAAAAATTGCATTACTGAATTGAGTTCACTCCTCATTCCAACCCTATATTACTGAACCATGATCATTTCCCATTGCATCCATATCTATCACATTATATATAAATATTTTACCAATGAAATGAATAGAGATATAGGTCCAAACCCTCTCATAATGAAATAATTCTTACATCCTCCACAATAACATAAATCATTCAACATAACCCAAGGAATAAAATGGGTTTCATTAAACATCATTCCACCATGACATACCATGTAAAACAAATAGATTTCATAAATATCATTCCATCATAAACATAATCAAATCATAGGAACAATAAGGATGTTATACTTCAAACATAACCATATAAAATAATTCTATCTTATATGGAAAATAATTTTGATACAACACTTCAAATAAATTTTCGAGGAAAATACCATTTATTTTTCAAAAAAAATTTCTTTCCTCAATATACTGCACAATTTTAAAAGATAAGAATTTATTTTTCAATAAACTTGAAATTTTTTAGAAGAATCTTCATGTCAATAAGGAGTTATAAAGAAGTAAAAATCCATCCATGACGTATAAGTTAAAAAAACATTCTCCTTATAATTTTTCTCGAAATTCAAAAAGCAACTTATATTGAGTAATGATAAAATATTCCTTTCATATCGTTTAATAAAAATTCACCAATGGGTAAAATTGACTTTAAATTTTTTTAGATTAATAGAAATAATATTACATATTTCGGAAACATGGACGTGGATAACAAATATACCCCAGTAAATACTTGCGTATAAACAATCTCGGATAATAACGAGATTTCAAAATAATCTCTTACCTTAGGTCCAATTTCCTTTTCATGTATTCGAAACTTAGGTATAATGATTTAAATAATTTTATTGAATTTTTTCAGAATAATAGTAATTTTTATGATCTCATATATGATCATATTACCATCCATTTGTTAATAATATGTCAATATTACTTGTTATTCAGGTATTAACTATATTTTCTATGCATGTTTTGTCGAATAAGTCCCTGTTATCCTTCAAAGGTCATAATTATATAATTTAAAAATTATATTAACATTATTTAGATTTTATTTATTCATTTTATATGTTTATATAATCAATCTTCAATGAAGATCTTGTAGAATCAATTTCATCGCATCATGGAGACAGTAGGCTTTACGTATGACTTGCGATGATATCATTCCCATAATTGTTGAATGATATTGAAGTGAATAGTGTATAATATTTCAGAACAAATATCATGTTATAATAATTATATATAGTTATTATTTTCATAATTATAGCCATCCAACTAAGGTGGTAGGGAAAAACAGATTACACCCCGGCGTGGAGATAGTAATCCATATGTATGCACTTGTGGTGATTTTTTTGTTCGTAGGATGGATAAAAGATTTAATATGATTGTTTCATAATCATAATAACATCTTAGTATATAAATTATACTAGATTTATTAATTTTTAATGAAATAGCTCAAGAAGAGGAAGTAGAATAAGAAATATGTTTGAAAGGATTGTTAGAGGAGATTACCTCTTCTTTGACGTGTTTCCTCTAAATATCCTCTTAGATCACTAGACTTGGTTTTTGAAGAAAATAAGAACCTATATAACATAAATAGGGAAGTTGAGAATGGAAAAGGTGAAGGGATGGATGAGATTTAAGGCTCAATGTAAAGTGAATTGGTGAAAGAGTTGGTTACTTTTTATATTTGAGATGAGAGGCATTTTTGGGACCTCCAAAAATATTAATTTATATTAAAATAAAACCAAAAAAAACCTACAACACTTTCAAAAATAGAGAATTACTTGAAAAAAACTAATCTGTATGCACTTCTTTATTAGGTATGACCATTCTGATTGCGAGATCAGGGTTAACAATTTTGGGCCCTAGAGCACTGGATTCACCCTTTTGAATCTTCCAAGGACGAGACTCATCTGGAGATGTCTCAAAGATACGATTCACTTGAGCCATTGTGAAGGGTTTTAAGGGTTGGTTCAAGGGAGGAAGGAAGTAGAGGTTTGGGAGGGAAATCTTCATGAGCAAGAGTGGGTAGGTGATAAAATGATTTAGATTGATTCAATTTTTATCATTTTGGGATTTTTAAATCACAAATTAAAAATTTGGTATAAAATAAAATGAAAAAAATAAAACAAAAAATTTAAGTTGGATCCATAAAAATGAATAATTAAATATTGGTAGGTCACAACGGTGAGTCCCATAAGTGCGTTTTCATCAGTGATTCCCAACATAGAGTCATCAATGGTGATTCATCAACAGTGAGTCCTCAACGATGAGTCATCAATGATGAGTTATCAACAACGAGTCAATAGAAATTGATAAAACATAACTCATGTTTGATGTAACTCATTCTATTAGAATTTAATGGCATGGTAAAAATATTAGCAAGATGATATTCAGTGATGATAAAATCAAGAGTAATATCCCCTTTTTGATAATGATACTTTAAAAAGTGATGTATTACAATAATATGATTTTTTTTAAATGAGAAACATGATTCTTAAAAATGTTAATAGCACTGGTGTTTTCACAGTTTATAGAGACATGTCTATACTGATATCTATAATCTTGTAATGTGTGTTTAATCCACAAAATTTGAGCATGAAAACTACCAGAATCTTTGTAGTCAACTTCTACAGTAGATAATACCACATAATTTTGTTTCTTACTACACCATTAAACTAGAGACTTTACCAAAAAGTTACATGTTCTTGTAACGCCCCGACCCCAGCTACCCAGAGTCGGTGCATTAGTTCGTAACATTGGCATGATCACAAAAGATCAAGTCTCGAAAGACCGATTAGTTTAGTAGCCTTGGAAACACTAGATACATTCATAAGTCTTTCATTACATCAAAAAGTAAACAAACTACAATAACATGGTCTTCATAGTCCACAATCATATCCCTTTCTGACTACCCCTGTAGGACCTTTATAAAATACTTCTTCACATCCTGGAAAAATATTAAAACATTGAAAGGGGTGAGCTCAGATGCTCAGTAAGGTTAACAATATAGTGGAAGCTTTCATTAATAAACATTAACATTTAAGGAAATGTATAACTAAAACAAAAGCCTTTTAAACTTGAACTTCAACATAATATGGAAAAAGTAAAATGAGATAATGCCATTTACTTCTTCACATGGATATTCTACTGGTTGAATAATCACATGCAATATCAATAACCACTTTCATAATGATGGAATGCATAATGCAAGACTATCATAACCACGTAGTCAAGGCCTCGTGCCAAGACCACAAATAAGATTTTGTCAAGGCCTCGTGCCAAGACACTAGTTTGTCTCATGAGACCTACCGATGCATCGAGGAGCTATAGCGGGCTCCACCCATCACTTATTAAGTCCAATGCATTCCTCATATGAATAGGTTTAAACATATCATAAACCATAACATAATCGTATCACATAAAACATGCATAAAGGAAACATAACATTTCCACATTTCAATCACATGATATAAATACAACACATTGATATAATAAAAACTCTTTCAAAACCATTTTCAATACCATAATAAAAGAATGTTAAAACTTTGTATTTATTTTTCATTTAAAAAAAATGATGGCTTGTAGAGGAAGCCGAAACTCAAATAATGGTCACGGCGGCGGAGAAGTCATTGTCGCCACATAAGTACGGAAAGAAAAACATTCCCTTTTGTCATTTAGCAAATCGCTTCGTATAAAAAATATTCCTTTTGAATAAACGTAAAAGTCAAAGGGGTTTATACACCGTATAAATGAAAGTTGTGTATAAAACCAAATATGCCTCAATGAAAGGGGATTGAGACGAAGTCCTTAAATAGATCATTTTTAAAATAAAATAGATCTATTATGTGTATTCACTATAGGTACACATAAAGAAACTAAAAATACAAAATAGGACATAATAATATCATGGCATAATTTGAAAGTAGGCGATTAACCCAATGAATGGAAGTTGGGTTAAGAAGTTCCCTTACCTTGTGTCCGACATGACTCAACCGTTCTTTAACCTCCTGAATAATAAACTAGAGTTAATATCTACCTTATTAAGAACCATTTTCAATTTCATTATCCTTTTTATATCACTTATTACAATGTTATGAATATTATGTAATTATTCAAGTTAATAACGACCGTTTTGTCGATCTTTGGTAACTTGAGTCAACAATAAACTTCTTATAATTACAAGTTGTTCATGTGGTAGAATATCCATTATATCCAGAATTATATTCATGATTAAATTTCATATATATCTTATATATCCAGTATATACATTCATTTATAATATTACGTAACATTTAGAGGTAAGAAATGAAATGCACCGTTCATGGAGACGGTAAGCCGTACGTACGCATGAATGCTACTTTCATTTCAATTTCATATTTAATGGAACTAAATCATAATGATATAAATGTATAATATAATTCCAGTATAATATAGTGTATAATACCATTTACTCCATCCTTTATACATCCCGCATATGGCATTAACGATTCAAATCACTTTGAGGGGGCGGTAGTCCGCACTTCCTAAAATGAAATTATCGCGTTTTACCCATAATGGAAATCATAAAGTATGAAATAAATTAGAAAGAAAGAAGCATAAGTAAAACATAAAAATTTTATATATCATATATAAAAATAGTGACATCTTAATGGCCACCTTTGAAGGTGTTATATGAGTGTTGAACAATCATCATTTCGTGAGGCAGAAATTCACCATCCACAGAAACCGTATGTTCTTTAACCACTATATGTAGGTGTGTGTAAGTGTAGCTCGAATAATTCTTATAAAAACATCCTAGTATATTGAGGATACTGGTGTTGTTACAAAAGAAATGAATAAAAATAGTTTAGGGGGTTGGAGAAGAAAAATAAAACAAAACAACATTAGAAAGACATTACCTCAAAATCGGGTAACTCTTTTTGATTTGAGCCAAAGACATCCTTGGGAAGAGTTCTTCCCAAAGTGAGGCTTCTAGGAGTAATAGAGGGATGTTGGGAGAGTATTTGGGCAGAGTTTGGCCGAGCCAAATGGCTTGAAAGTGTAAATGAGGTGGGAGAGGTGGGGGCCTTTTATAAGAGGAGATGAGGGGCTCTTTTGGAAAGATTGAAATGTTACATTATTACACAATGATTTTAGGATTCTAAAGGTCCCACACTTATATAATTCGATTCTAAGGTGATAAGGGTTAGAACTATCCTCATCCAATAGGCTTTGGACAAGTTTAAGCCTTGGATTTTGCATTATCTTCTCATTTTATTTAAATCGTTAAATAATGAGGTCATCGATGCATCATAATGATGTCAAACATAATTTAATTTATTTAATGTCTAAAAATTATAAAACAACTACTATGATGTAGGAAATTTTTTTAGATTTCTAATGAATATTTATAGTCAAAATTTGGACTTGTGTAACCCCACGTAAAAATTGTTTTAGTAAAATAACTCATGTTTGTGTCAATTTAATTTTAACATTAAATAAATATATATTAATGTCATTTTCCAACTAAAGTGGCTCCATGGGGTCCCCAAGTTGACCCATGGGTTTTCTTGGTCGTCCATGACTCATCCAATAGGAGTAGGACAAGTTTCATTCTCATCTCATATTATTAAAACATTATTTGTACCTTCAACTACACTAATTACCTCTAATCGCGATTAAGAACTTAAAAGTTACTATTCACCAAAAAATCATTTTAATCTCATTGAACCACATTTTACTTCTTAATGAAAACCATGTATGTCGGATTTTTTGAAAATCAAATCACAGAAGTGGTAATATTTCATTTAAACGAAAAATCAGTTATTTAACTACCACTTAGTGGTTTCACTATTCATCAAAAATTGAAGTTTTTCAGAAAAATGCCAAAATTTCACCCTAAGCTATAATTGATATTCCGAATTCAAAAATGATGTCTATTTTACAAAATTCCAAACATATAAGTTGCATTAATTAATTTTATAATTAATTCCCTCTGTCACAACAAATAGCGTGTTTTTAAGAAACAATTTATATCAAAAGATTGGCAATTGTTTATGTCCAATTTCAATGTTAAATTAATTCTAATGACCACCATTGGATAAAATGGTAAAAATATATTCTAATTATACTTAAAAACCACTAAATAGTATAATTTATCACTATAAATTATTTTGATTAAAAAAGTTGTTTTTAAGTAATTTTCACTATTCATAAAAAATTAGAAGTTCTCAGAAAAATACCAAAAATTCAACATAGGCTAATTTCGATATTACGAATACAAAAATGAAGTCCATTTTGAAATATAAAATTTCTATAATTTTAAAAGGTGGTTATTACTATTCATAACGGCTACTTTGATTAGTCGCGGTGTTTTAGAACTCGAACTTGCGTACAATGCAAGCTATTGCATTATTAAAAGAGAGGGATATCGTGGAAGCTCGGGGTGTTACATTCTCCCCTCCTTCAATAAATTGCGTCCTCGCAATTTGAAATTTTTCTTTGAAAATAAAAGGTTGAAAAGAGAAAATACCTTTGAGGAAAACCCACATCGGAAATAAGGTTAATAAATATATAACATTAAAAGAAAGCAAGATAAGTACAAAGGTCACCCAAGATAGCCCATTCTAGGATTCCATGAAAATATGGATATGGAGGAGAAACAAACCATCAAGGTCTGATGGAGAGTTATAGAAAATAGGATTAGGAGAAAGTTTAACCACAAGAAAATCACAAACTTGTGATTGGTTAAACGGTCATTGAATCCCCAGTTGGAAAAGTTAACCGACAACATTTTTGTTTTAAGTTACCTTTTATAATGTTGAGGAATTTATTTAGGAGATTTACTAAGAACGTAAGGGAATATACATACTTGTTATGTATACTTTCATTCGTTAATAAATTTTTACCACAAACCCAACTTTTACTCCAAATGGTAACGGAACTCAAAAATATTCTATTTATCCTAATTTTATAAGGTTCAAAATGTTAACACATACCATTTGGTTAGTAAAACTATTTTGTAATAACCAGGGACTTCCTGTAGGCTAGTGGTAGGAAATAAAGGCTTGTCGCACTATGGTTGTGGGTTCGATTCCTGCGGCTTTGTCCGACGCGACGGGTTATTCCCCACCCTGCAGGTTGTCCTTTTCCTAAAACTATAGTATTATAATATTCCAAAAATAATCTTCAGAAATTATAAAACCTTAAACAAAACTATCCATGGTTCAACTTAATCCATTCCAACCTTAATAGTTATCCAAAATACCTCCATCCAGACATTCTCTAAAAGGTCTCTAAATTCCAAAATCAATTGTAACATTAGATTCCCCAAACAAAGAAAAGTTTCTCTTATTGTCACATACTAAAAATATGATTACCTTAATCATATTAAAACCTTACTGAAATCAACAAGTACTGTAGTACAATCCATATATATATATCACATTATTCTTATAACCAGAATATAATCCTTGAGTCCAAAAGCACCAATACATTAATTATTCCGCTTCAACTGTAATCACAGTATAAGATTGGCCTTGATCCCTTGTCCTTTTCTGAGGTAAGTTTCCCTGACGCTTAGGACATTCATTTGCATAATGCCCTGTTTCCATACAATTGTAGCATTCAGCTTTGACAGCCTCTTTCTTTCCCTTGCAATCACGAGCCTGGTAACCCTTTTCTCCACATTTATAACAAACTCCCATTCCTTTTAGGCAAGTACCAGGGTGATTCTTCCCACAATTATCACATAATGGAAAATCCTTCTTTCCCTTTTCCCTTTATCTGTCTCTTGTTCCACTGTTCTCTTCTTCTCTTGCTTTACTTTGTTGTCATAAGACCTAGAGAATTCCTTTTCTGTCTTGATAGCACACGAGACAATATCTTCGTATGATGAGAAGGATTGTGATACTAAAGCTCGATGGAGAAATGGTTTTAACCCATCAAAGAAACGATCAATCTTACTCCTTGGGTTACGTATATAATCGGTAGCATGCCTCGCTAACCTTGTAAAGTTAGCCTCATACTTTGCGACATTCTCATCCTCCTTCTGCCTCAAACTCAGAAATTGCCTTTCCATATCTGCTCGATGGTCACGAGGAAAATATTTTTCTAAAAACAGATCTTTGAACACCCTCCATTCCATATTCGATACGTCATCATCTTCCTTTGTTTTTTGAATCAGCGACCACCACTGATCGACATCTCCAGTGAGGCGGTAAACTGCCATGACAACCTTCTCCCTTTCGCTACTCCCCAAGGCATGGAATATTTTCTCTAAGGATTTTATCCATTTCTCAGCTACTAACGGATTTGTACCCCCATTGAAGGTTGGTGGTTGTTTCCTCATGAAACGGTCTAGCATTGATCCTCCACGCTGCGGATCAGGGTGCTCCATACGAGTAAGGTTATTATTCATAACCTGAGTAAGTTGTCCCAGTATGGTGATTAGCTGATCGGCACCAGTTGCATCACCAGCCCCACTATAATTATCTTGAGTAGGAGGGAAATCCCTACATGGAGTGCGTGCATTGATACGGTTTCCATTTCTTCCACTAGGCGCCATTTCTAAACAATTGCATAAACTAGATTAGTTTATGAAATAAAATACATAATTCCATATTTGTAAAATACTTTACATAAATTGAACTTTTTATGGATATAATCCATAATCATAAAAAGAAATGTTTCCTTTGAGGAAGTATAAACTCATAACCCTTCATAGTGGTTTGTAAAGAAAATGATAATTATCCTAAGCATATCCCCCGGGAGTGTCGTAACCAAGAGTACAGCAAGGCCCGTTGTCGTGCACCAGTTCCCGTTCGAGTCTAGCTCAAAGCGGTGTTTTCGGGTTTTACCCCTAGGTACATCTGTGCTCGAGCCGCCTCTACCTGCTCGTATCTAGACAAGGATGTATTGTTTGGAAAACTCACAAAATCTCTACAATAACAAAATTCTAGGAAGTTCTTCTATACTAATCCTCAAAGTCTATCTTTGGGCTATGTGCTCTAATCAGAGTTTATCTAAATCTAGCTTCCACGGTTAGTACTAAACTGCCTCTGATACCAACTGTAACCGCCCCGACCCCAGCTACCCAGAGTCGGTGCATTACTTCGTAACATTGGCATGATCACAAAAGATCAAGTCTCGAAAGACCGATTAGTTTTATAAGGCCCCAGCCATAAACCTTACTTAATATTGAGTTATTACAAGATTACACATTGAGGATCTTTTCAGGTTTAGAGTTTTAGAGAATTAGATCATGAAACTTGCATTACATTCCACATTTAAACAAAGTGGTTATATAAAAGATAGTATCCATTCTTCCCATCAACGGAAACATATTGAAAATAAAACATGGATTCTTTCTTAACACATCCTTGACTCTATCATCTTATCATGTACCTTTCCCTTGACCTGAAAAAACATTTCAAAAACTTGGGATGAGCATAAAAAGCTCAGTAAGAGTTATAAAAATATGGAAAGGAAACATGAGTTCATATATACATAAGAATGAAATCATACTTTACCCATAAAACAAAGGAAATTTAACATACATCATCAAACCATGAATAAATCATAGAAATCATAAGACATAAAGGTAACTTGAGGCATTCATAACATTCTTACGTAGGGAGTAACCCTCTTGGTTACGTTTGGAATACCCATCACAGTATATTCCCTAAATCTCTTCGGAGAAACCTTAACGTTTCACTCCTTCGCGTTACCCAATGCATTGGAGAGCTATATCGGGCTCACCCGCCCTTAGTTTATCACGGAACCACCCGTTCTTCATAACAATGCCCAAGAACCATAACATAATCGTATCACAAAAAACTTGAATAAAAGAAACATAACATTTCCACATTTCAATCACAATATAACATTTTAGGATATTGAAATAATGAATCCATTCAAAAAAGAAACCATTTCCAAAACCATTTAAAACATTTAATAAAGAGATTTTTGAATCAAAGTGTCCCATACCACCTTGAAGCTGTTAACATTTTAAACCATAAATATCCATATAAATAAATCCTTAAAACCATTTTGAAAACATGGATATTAATAAGAACAAATAATTAAAACATTTAAAACGATATTATGGTAAAAGGGGTTTTACCAAAATTAGAGACACTTGAATACAATAATTGAGGAATAACATTTAGACAGAACTTTATAATATCATGAGAGTAAAAGGATTCATGATATAATACTCCAAAGGACAGTATATACACCATATAAGAATGAATTGGTGCATAACAACAATGAACCCTCAATAGAAATGTCAAATGTGATGAAATCCCTTATAAAGAAGGTATCCTTAAATTAAGGACAAATAAATCTCAAAATATGTGTGAAAAATATAAATACACCCAATATAAGTAGATATTAAGTGTAAAACAATAAAAGTTCATTCAAACATATTCAATGGATGACATATTCAATGACTACATGTTGAACCCAAAGAAATCGAAATTGGGTTAAAAAGTTCCCTTGACAGCCTAACGACATCACATCAAAATGAGTTGATGAGAGATAAAAAGTGTATCACTTGGACATAAAATTTACATCAATAAGGATGTATGAGAAAATATCCCAACATAAAAATATGTAAATTAAAAGACCCAATAAAAGAAGTCTTTTAAAAAAGAGGAGGGTGAAAGGTTCCCTTACCGACTTGGGTATCTTTCAAAACATACACCCCATGGAAGAAAGACAATAGGTCATTGGTGTAAATACTCATAAACGAAAGTATATTACACAAGAATAGAATAATGGGCAGTACATACCACTCAATGGAATTTGTGGGAAATGTAGCATAAATCTCACGGGAATAAAAGTGAGATGAAAAATCCTTTACGAAAACTCAGCAGCCTAACGGCGCCACTTAAAACTTTTCAAAATGGATTGATGAGAGAGAATAGGGTCTCTCATCACATGAACATAAAAATTACAGTAGGATTAATATAAAAGATCATCCCAATAACAAGAAAGATGAGCTTTAAAAGGAATGACATAAAAGAGTGTACTTAAAAAGAAAGAGAGGAGTAAGATCCCTTACCTCGGGTCCGACTTGACTCGATCGTTCTTTAATCTCCTGAATAATAAACTTGAGTTAATCTCTACTTGCTTATGAATCTTTTTCAAGTTCATTATTCCTTTTATAACATGTCATGAACATCATGTAATCAGTTAAGTTAATAATGTTCATTTTGTCGGTATTTGGTTCTTAAGTCAAAAATAGACTACTTACACTTACATGTTGTTAATTTGGTCAAAGGTTCATTATATCCAGAATGGTATTCATGATGTAGATATCATATATGTCATATATATCCAGTACATACATGCATTTATAATATTACATAATCATTTAGAGGTAAGAAATGAAATGCACCGTTCATGGAGACGGTAAGCCGTACGTACGCATGAACGCTACTTTCATTTCTATTTCGTATTTTATAGAATGGAATCATAATTATATAAAGGTATATTATAATTCCATTATAATATCATATATAATATCATAGTTCCATCCTTTATATGTCCCACATATGGTATTTAACGAATCAAATCACTTTGAGGGGGCGGTAGTCCGCACTTCCTAAAATGAAGATATCGTGTTTACCCATAATGGAAACCATAAAGGTATGCCCAAAATGAAAAAAATAGAAGATTAAGGAAAACATAAACATATTATATATCATATATAAAAATAGTGACATCATAATGGCCACATTTGAAGGTGTTAAATGAGTTTTGAACAATCATCGTTTCGGGAGGCAGAATTTCGCCATCCACAGAAACCGTATGTTCTTTAACCATTTGATGTAGTTGTGTGAGAGTGTAGCTCAAATAAATCTTATAACAACATCCTAGTATATTGAAGATACTGGTGTTGTTACAAAGGAAGTAAATAAAAAGAGTTTAGGGGGTTGGAGAAGCAAAATAAAACAAATGAACATGAGAGAATGAATTACCTTTAAAAGTGTAACTCCTTTTGAGTTGAGCCTAAAGGCTTCCTTTGAAAGGATTATGCCCAAAGGTAATCCTCTAGGATGAGGAGAGGGATGTGGAGAGATCAAATGGGCAGGGGTTGGCCGGGCCAAAGGCTTGAGAAGTGTGTGGAATGAGGTAGAGGTGGGGGCCTTTTATAAGAAGAGAGGAGGGGCACTTTTGGAAAGTAAAGAAATATTACATTATTTGAAAATTTGTTTCGGTTTCAAAAGGTCCCACATTGATATAATTCTTGGATAAGGTGATAAGGCATCGAAATCCACTCATACAATGGGTTTTGGCCATGTGTAGGTTGTAGATTTTTCATTATCTTTCCATTTTAATTAAATCGTCAAATAATGATGTCATCGATGCATCATTATTTTGTCATAAATAATTTAATTTCTTTAATGTCTAAAAATTATAAAAAAAATACTATGATATAGGATATCTTTTTAGCTTTCCAATTACTATTTATAATAAAAATTTAAACTTGTATAACCCCACTTAAAAATTGTTTTCGTAAAACATATTATGTTTGTGTCATTTTCACTTTAACATTAAATAAAAAGTAATTTATGTCATTTCCCAACAAAAGTGGATCAATGGGGTCCCCAAGTTGACCCATGGCTTGTCATGGTCGGCCATGACACAACCAATGAGGTTGGGACATGTGTCAAGTTCATTTCATTTTATTAAAGCATTATTTTTACCTTAAACTACACTAATTACCACTAAACGCGATTAAAAACATAATAAGTTACTATTCACCAAAAAAATTATTTTTATCCCATTGAACCACATTTTACTTCTTAATGACAACCATGTATGTCGGATTTTTGAAATTCAAAACACATAAGTGGTAAAATTTAATTTAAACGAAAAATCATCTTTTATAATTACCACTTAGTGGTTTCACTATTCATCAAAAAATTGAAGTTTTTCAGAAAATTACCAAAAATTCACCCTAAGCTATTTCTGATGTTCCGAATTCAAAAATGAAGTCTATTTTACTAATTTCAAAACATATAAGTCACATTAATTAATTTAATAATTAATTCCCGCTGTCAAAGCAAAGTGCGTGTTTTTATAAAACAATAAGTATCAAAAGATTGACACCAGTTTAAGTCTAATTTCAAAGTGAAATTAATTCCAATGACCACCATTGGATTAAATGGTAAAAATATATTCTAATTTCACTTTAAAACCAATTCAAAAGATAATATAATCATATAAATAAATTAGATTAAAAATAGGTTTTGAATTAAAATACAACATTTTACACTATGCATTAAAAAAATGAACTTTATCAGAAAGATACCAAAAATTTACACAAAGTAAATTTTGATGTCCAAATTCTAAAGAAGAGTTTTATTTGGTCCAAAATAATGTATAAGAGTGATCAAAACTATATTTAATGACAGTTCTCCATCAAAAGGTGATAAGTGAACCTTTAGTGAAAATTAGGGTATAAAAGCCTAGAATTGATTTCTTTCCGTATTTTAAGCCTTTAGCTTTTATTGGATGAATGTAAAAACATTAAAAAACATATATAATCATATTTTAGTTATTTCTATCCATTCTCGCCAATACAACGGCTACATGTTAACTACCATTTAAAATAATATTATTTTATTATTAGAGTGCAACATAAGATTCCCAAGAAACTCGTTGTTGCGTGTTGGGTACGCCATCGAGCATAGCATCCCCTTTAAAGTCATATTAATATTTTATTCACAAATATGGAAAAATATGAAAATGTCATATTCTTTATTTACCTGGGGTGTTACATCCTTCCCCCCTTTTAGGAATTGCGTCCTCGCAATTTTAAAATTGCGGTTGGAAACATCCTTGAACATCCCACATCGGAACAAGAGTTGGTAAAACAATCACTTTAAAATAAAGAAAGATAAGCACAGAGGTCACCCAAGTTAACCCATACTAGGATTCCAAGTATGAAAATATGGACATGGAGGAAAAAACAAAGGGTCATGTTCTGATGGAGAGTGATAGAAAACATGTTTAGGAGAAAGTTAACCACGAGAAAATCACAAACTTGTGATGGGTTAAACGGTTTTCGATTCCCCGGTAGGAAAAGTTAATAGACAACATTTTTGTTTTATGTTACTTTTTATTGAGGAATTTATTCATAAGGAAACATAATCACTTATCATATTGACTTTCAACCTTTATTAGATTCCTTACACAAACTCATATTTTTTTTTCCAAAAGACGAGTATTTAGGGAGACTTGTTCGCACTAAGAGTACTATAATCAACTTCTAGAGGATCACCTAATCCACAAAATAGAACTATGTACATCCTATGTATTTAGGCTTTAAACATAACCAATACCAAAAAGGTTAGTACAAGATCAGATAATCCAGAAAAGGATAACCCCTTATAAAAAGAAAATCTATTCTTAATCTCCAAAATTTGTCCAACAAAACCCAAAGTTCAACGAGGACCATCCGATAAACAATTTGTCCAGAAAATTATTCAAAGTAAACCAATATAAGATTGAAACCCAAATATTTGAAGGATTTAGTCACATAGTCTTCCAAGTTAAATCGTAACATTTATCTCCAAACAACATTAGTTGCTCCTAAAGTCTCGTATTGAAAAGTAATTAACCTAATCACATATCCTCCATGATAGGTTAATCATTTTTATAAGTAACCCAAAATCAACTTACTCTTAATTCATAAAATCATATAACTAGAATGAATCAGTCAAACTAACCAGGTACTTCACGTAGTCCAGTGGTAGGCGATAAATACCAGTCGCACTTTGGTTGTGGGTTCGATTCTCGCAGCTTTGTCCGACGCGACGGGTTGTCACACGGTCTGCGTGTTGTCCTTTTTTCAAAACTATATAATTCTCAAAACATTCCCCAAAACGAGATAAAATCTTCAAAAATATTCATAACATATTTTAACCTCAATTTTATCTCATGCCTTCCACTTCAATCATAACATTTAGTAACCCATAATTTCCTCAAAAGTAAGGATCATATAAACCCAAATGGTTCTTTATAACTATGTCCACAAAAGAAAAGATAACTATTCCTTGGATAAAATTTGCCTATATTAAACATCAGGGTTACACATAATATAAAAAGTCTTCTAATGTAACCCCATCATCAAAAGAGACTTGATAATCTTAAGAATTTCACCATAACTCTTGAAGCCCTTATATGTTGACATCTTACTCATTCAACATTATTCATGATCCATTATCCATTCCTTTCCAACCTATTCCGAAATACCTCTTTCCTACAAACAAAATCATGAATCATATCCTAAGATTCCAAAATAGGAAGACAATAGTCATGAAATAGTACATACCTTTGATTGGTCATTGTCAGTTTCTTCATCCTCAATAGGAATGGCATTAGGTATTGGTAAACGAACATTTGTACGCTCTTGGTGACCCCATTCACGAAACTTCTTCATAGAACATGTGTTTGCATAATGACCATGCACACCACATTTAAAACATTCAATTGATCCCTCAGAAAGAACTTCTTTCCCTTTCCTCGAGTCAACTGGATGCTTCCTTTTTCCATGGCAGGTTCTTGCTTTATGACCTTCATTTCCACATCTATAGCATATTTCTGTCCCTTTGAAACATTTTCCTAGGTGTTTCTTTCCACATCTTTGACACATAGGTTTTTGAACACACATTCCTTTATGATTATTACCTGTACTTCCGTAGGGATTTGTTTCTTGCATATATGATGCCTTAGAGAAAACTCCAAGGTTTAGGTGGTCAATCATGACTCCAGATAGTTGGTTGAGGATATTCAGAAGAGTTCTCATTGCAGCTCCCATATCATTCAGTTGCTTGCTCAAAAAACTGTCACAGTTTCCTTCACATCCACTGTTACTTTGGTGCCTGCTAGATCCAGCCATTTACTAAAACCAAAAAGGTCAGTGTGAGTATATCAACAAAACCATCATGTACTAATGAGGAAGATAAACACTATGATACACTTACTCATTCACTTTATCTAAAACTAGGAATCTTTCTGAAATCCTAACCATTATGTTAATGTCACTTATGCTTAAAGAATACCCTAACCTCTAAAGTTATCTAAACCGACCTCTGATACCAACTATAAGGCCCCAGCCTTAAACCTTACTTAATCTTGAGTTATTACAAGATTACACATTGAGGATCTTTTCAGGTTTAGAGATTTAGAGAATTAGATCATGAAACTTGCATTACATTCCACATTTAAACAAAGTGGTTACATAAAAGATAGTATCCATTCTTCCCATCAACGGAAACATATTGAAAATAAAACATGGATTCATTCTTAACACATCCTTGACTCTATCATCTTATCATGTACCTTTCCCTTGACCTGAAAAAACATTTCAAAAACTTGGGATGAGCATAAAAATCTCAGTAAGAGTTATAAAAATATGGAAAGGAAACATGAGTTCATATATACATAAGAATGAAATCATACTTTACCCATAAAACAAAGGCACTTTAACATACATCATCAAACCATGAATAAATCATAGAAATCATAAGACATAAAGGTAACTTGAGGCATTCATAACATTCTTACGTAGGGAGTAACCCTCTTGGTTACGTTTGGAATACCCATCACAGTATATTCCCTAAATCTCTTCGGAGAAACCTTAACGTTTCACTCCTTCGCGTTACCCAATGCATTGGAGAGCTATATCGGGCTCACCCGCCCTTAGTTTATCACGGAACCACCCGTTCTTCATAACAATGCCCAAGAATCATAACATAATCGTATCACACAAAACTTGAATAAAGGAAACATAACATTTCCACATTTCAATCACAATATAACATTTTAGGATATTGAAATAATGAATCCATTCAAAAAAGAAACCATTTCCAAAACCATTTAAAACATTTAATAAAGAGATTTTTGAATCAAAGTGTCCCATACCACCTTGACGATTTTAACATTTTAAACCATAAATATCCATATAAATAAATCCTTAAAACTATTTTGAAAACATGGATATTAATAAGAACAAATAATTAAAACATTTAAAACGATATTATGGTAAAATGGGTTTTACCAAAATTAGAGACACTTGAATACAATAATTGAGGAATAACATTTAGTCAGAACTTTATAATATCATGAGAGTAAAATGATTCATGATATAATACTCCAAAGGACAGTATATACACCATATAAGAATGAATTGGTGCATAACAACAATGAACCCTCAATAGAAATGTCAAATGTGATGAAATCCCTTATAAAGAAGGTATCCTTAAATTAAGGACAAATCAATCTCAAAATATGTGTGAAAAATATAAATACACCCAATATAAGTAGATATTAAGTGTAAAACAATAAAAGTTCATTCAAATATATTCAATGGATGACATATTCAATGACTACATGTTGAACCCAAAGAAATCGAAATTGGGTTAAAAAGTTCCCTTGACAGCCTAACGGCATCACATCAAAATGAGTTGATGAGAGATAAAAAGTGTATCACTTGGACATAAAATTTACATCAATAAGGATGTATGAGAACATATCCCAACATAAAAATATGTAAATTAAAAGACCCAATAAAAGAAGTCTTTTAAAAAAGAGGAGGGTGAAAGGTTCCCTTACCGACTTGGGTATCTTTCAAAACATACACCCCATGGAAGAAAGACAATAGGTCATTGATGTAAATACTCATAAACGAAAGTATATTACACAAGAATAGAATAATGGGCAGTACATACCACTCAATGGAATTTGTGGCAAATGTAGCATAAATCTCACGGGAATAAAAGTGAGATGAAAAATCCCTTACGAAAACTCAACAGCCTAACGGCGCCTCTTAAAACTTCCAAAATGGATTGATGAGAGCGAATAGGGTCTCTCATCACATGAAAATAAAAATTACAGTAGGATTAATATAAAAGATCATCCCAATAACAAGAAAGATGAGCTTTAAAAGGAATGACATAAAAGAGTGTACTTAAAAAGAAAGAGAGTAAGATCCCTTACCTCGGGTCCGACTTGACTCGATCGTTCTTTAATCTCCTGAATAATAAACTTGAGTTAATATCTACTTGCTTATTAATCTTTTTCAAGATCATTATTCCTTTTATACCATGTTATGAACATCATGTAATCAGTTAAGTTAATAATGTTCATTTTGTCGGTATTTGGTTCTTAAGTCAAAAATAGACTTCTTACACTTACATGTTGTTAATTTGGTCAAAGGTTCATTATATCCAGAATGGTATTCATGATTTAGATATCATATATGTCATATATATCCAGTACATACATGCATTTATAATATTACATAATCATTTAGAGGTAAGAAATGAAATGCACCGTTCATGGAGACGGTAAGCCGTACGTACGCATGAACGCTACTTTCATTTCTATTAAGTATTTTATAGAATGGAATCATAATTATATAAAGGTATATTATAATTCCAGTATAATATCATATATAATATCATAGTTCCATCCTTTATATGTCCCACATATGGTATTTAACGAATCAAATCACTTTGAGGGGGCGGTAGTCCGCACTTCCTAAAATGAAGATATCGTGTTTACCCATAATGGAAACCATAATGGTATGCCCAAAATGAAAAAAATAGAAGCTTAAGGAAAACATAAACATATTATATATCATATATAAAAATAGTGACATCATAATGGCCACCTTTGAAGGTGTTAAATGAGTTTTGAACAATCATCGTTTCGGGAGGCAGAATTTCGCCATCCACAGAAACCGTATGTTCCTTAACCATTTGATGTAGTTGTGTGAGAGTGTAGCTCAAATAAATCTTATAACAACATCCTAGTATATTTACGATACTGTTGTTGTTACAAAGTAAGTAAATAAAAATAGTTTAGGGGGTTGGAGAAGCAAAATAAAACAAATGAACATGAGAGAATGAATTACCTTTAAAAGTGTAACTCCTTTTGAGTTGAGCCTAAAGGCTTCCTTTGAAAGGGTTCTGCCCAAAGGGAATCCTATAGGATGAGGAGAGGGATTTGGAGAGAGCAAATGGGCAGGGGTTGGCCGAGACAAAGGCTTGAGAAGTGTGTGGAATGAGGTAGAGTTGGGGGCCTTTTATAAGAGGAGAGGAGGGGCACTTTTGGAAAGTAAAGAAATATTACATTATTAGAAAATGTGTTTCGGTTTCAAAAGGTCCCACATTGATATAATTCTTGGATAAGGTGATAAGGCATCGAAATCCACTCATCCAATTGGTTTTGGCCATGTGTAGGTTGTAGATTTTTCATTATCTTTCCATTTTAATTAAATCGTCAAATAATGATGTCATCGCTGCATCATTATTATGTCATAAATAATTTACTTTTTTTAATGTCTAAAAATTATAAAAAAAATACTATGATATAGGAAATCGTTTTATCTTTCCAATGACTATTTATAATCAAAATTTTGACTTGTATAACCCCATATAAAAATTGTTTTCGTAAAACATATTATGTTTGTGTCATTTTCACTTTAACATTAAATAAAAAGTAATTTATGTCATTTCCCAACAAAAGTGGATCCATGGGGTCCCCAAGTTGACCCATGGCTTGTCATGGTCGGCCATGACACAACCAATGAGGTTGGGACATGTGTCAAGTTCATTTCATTTTATTAAAGCATTATTTTTACCTTAAACTACACTAATTACCACTAAACACGATTAAAAACATAATAAGTTACTATTCACCAAAAAAATTATTTTTATCCCATTGAACCACATTTTACTTCTTAATGACAACCATGTTTGTCGGATTTTTGAAATTCAAAACACATAAGTGGTAAAATGTAATTTAAACGAAAAATCACCTTTTATAATTACCACTTAGTGGTTTCACTATTCATCAAAAATTGAAGTTTTTCAGAAAATTACCAAAAATTCACCCTAAGCTATTTTTGATGTTCCGAATTCAAAAATGAAGTCTATTTTACAAAATTCAAAACATATAAGTCACATTAATTAATTTAAAAATTAATTCCCGCTGTCAGAGCAAAAAGCGTGTTTTTATAAAACAATAAGTATCAAAAGATTGACACCAGTTTAAGTCTAATTTCAAAGTGAAATTAATTCCAATGACCACCATTGGATTAAATGGTAAAAATATATTCTAATTTCACTTTAAATCCAATTCAAAAGATAATCTAATCATATAAATAAATTATATTAAAAAGAGGTTTTGAATTAAAATACAACATTTTACACTATTCATTAAAAAATGAACTTTATCAGAAAGATACCAAAAATTTACACAAAGTAAATTTTGATGTCCAAATTCTAAAGAAGAGTTTTATTTGGTCCAAAATAATGTATAAGAGTGATCAAAACTATATTTAATGACAGTTCTCCATCAAAAGGTGATAAGTGAACCTTTAGTGAAAATTAGGGTATAAAAGCCTAGAATTGATTTCTTTCCGTATTTTAAGCCTTTAGCTTTTATTGGATGAATGTAAAAAACATTAAAAAACATATATAATCATATTTTAGTTATTTCTATCCATTCCCGCCAATACAACGGCTACATGTTAACTACCATTTAAAATAATATTATTTTATTATTAGAGTGCAACATAAGATTCCCAAGAAACTCGTTGTTGCGTGTTGGGTACGCCATCGAGCATAGCATCCCCTTTAAAGTCATATTAATATTTTATTCACAAATATGGAAAAATATGAAAATTTCATATTCTTTATTTACATGGGGTGTTACAAGTTTAGTAGCCTTGGAAACACTAGATACATTCATAAGTCTTTCATTACATCAAAAAGTAAACAAACTACAATAACATGGTCTTCATAGTCCACAATCATATCCCTTTCTGACTACCCCTGTAGGTCATTCATAAAATACTTCTTCACATCCTGGGAAAATATTAAAACATTGAAAGGGGTGAGCTCAGATGCTCAGTAAGGTTAACAATATAGCAGAAGCATTCATAAATAAACATTAACATTTAAGGAAATGTATAACTAAAACAAAAGCCTTTTAAACGTGAACTTCAACATAATATGGCAAAAGTAAAATGAGATAATGCCATTTACTTCTTCACATGGATATTCTACTGGTCGAATAATCACATAATGATGGAATGCATAATGCCATACTATCATAACCACGTAGTCAAGGCCTCGTGCCAAGACCACAAATAAGATTTTGTCAAGGCCTCGTGCCAAGACACTAGTTTGTCTCATGAGACCTGCCGATGCATCGAGGAGCTATAGCGGGCTCCACCAGTCACTTATTAAGTCCAATGCATTCCTCATATGAATAGGTTTAAAATATCATAAACCATAACATAATCGTATCACATAAAACACGCATAAAGGAAACATAACATTTCCACATTTCAATCACATGATATAAATACAACACATTGATATAATAAAAACTCTTTCAAAACCATTTTCAATACCACAATAAAAGAATGTTAAAACATTGTATTTATTTTTCACTTAAAAAAAATGATGGCTTGTAGAGGAAGCCGAAACTCAAATAATGGTCACGGCGGAGGAGAAGTCGTTGTCGCCGCATAAGTACGGAAAGAAAAACATTCCCTTTTGTCCTTTAGCAAATCTCTTCGTATAAAAAAGATTCCTTTTGAATAAACATAAAAGTCAAAGGGGTTTATACACCGTATAAAAGAAAGTTGTGTATAAAACCAAATATGCCTCAATGAAAGGGGATTGAGACGAAGTCCTTAAATAGATCATTTTTAAAATAAAATAGATCTATTATGTGTATTCACTATAGGTACACATAATGAAACTAAAAATACAAAATAGGACATAATAATATCATGACATAATTTGAAAGTAGGAGATTAACCCAAAGAATGGAAGTTGGGTTAAGAAGTTCCCTTACCTTGTGTCCGACTTGACTCAACCGTTCTTTAACCTCCTGAATAATAAACTAGAGTTAATATCTACCTTATTAGGAACCATTTTAAATTTCATTACCCTTTTTATATCACTTATTACAATGTTATGAATATTATGTAATTATTCAAGTTAATAACGATCGTTTTGTCGATCTTTGGTAACTTGAGTCAACAATAAACTTCTTATAATTACAAGTTGTTCATGTGGTAGAATATCTATTATATCCAGAATTATATTCATGATTTAGATGTCATATATATCTTATATATCCAGTATATACATTCATTTATAATATTACGTAACATTTAGAGGTAAGAAATGAAATGCACCGTTCATGGAGACGGTAAGCCGAACGTACGAATGAACGCTACTTTCATTTCAATTTCATATTTAATGGAACTAAATCATAATGATATAAATGTATAATATAATTCAAGTATAATATAGTGTATAATACCATTTACTCCATCCTTTATACATCCCACATATGGCATTAACGATTCAAATCACTTTGAGGGGGCGGTAGTCCGCACTTCCTAAAATGAAATTATCGCGTTTTACCCATAATGGAAATCATAAAGTATGCCATAAATGAGAAATACAGAAGCATAAGTAAAACATAAAAATATTATATATCATATATAAATATAGTGACATCTTAATGGCCACCTTTGAAGGTGTTATATGAGTGTTGAACAATCATCGTTTCGTGAGGCAGAAATTCGCCATCCACAGAAACAGTATGTTCTTTAACCATTAGATGTAGGTGTGTGTAAGTGTAGCTCGAATACTTCTTATAAAAACATCCTAGTATATTGAGTATACTGGTGTTGTTACAAAAGAAATGAATAAAAATAGTTTAGGGGGTTGGAGAAGAAAAATAAAACAAAACAACATTAGAGAAGACATTACCTCAAAATCGGGTAACTCTTTTTGATTTGAGCCAAAGACTTCCTTGGGAAGAGTTCTTCCCAAAGTGAGGCTTCTAGGAGTAATAGAGGGATGTTTTGAGAGTATTTGGTCAGAGTTTGGCCGAGCCAAATGGCTTGAAAGTGTAAATGAGGTGGGAGAGGTTGGGGCCTTTTATAAGAGGAGAGGAGGGGCTCTTTTGGAAAGATTGAAATGTTACATTATTACACAATGCTTTTCGGATTCTAAAGGTCCCACACTTATATAATTTGAGGCTAAGGTGATAAGGGTTCTAAATCTCCTCATCCAATAGGCTTTGGACAAGTGTAAGCCTTGGATTTTGCATTATCTTCTCATTTTATTTAAATCGTTAAATAATGAGGTCATCGATGCATCATAATGATGTCATAAATAATTTAATTTATTTAATGTATAAAAATTATAAAAAAACTACTTTGATGTAGGAAATATCTTTATCTTTATAATTAATATTTATAGTGAAAATTTGGACTTGTGTAACCCCACTTAAAAACTGTTTTAGTAAAATAACTCATGTTTGTGTCAATTTAATTTTAACATTAAATAAATATATATTAATGTCATTTTCCAACTAATGTGGCTCCATGGGGTCCCCAAGTTGACCCATGGGTTGTATTGGTCGGCCATGACTCATCCAATAGGAGTAGGACAAGTGTCATGCTCATCTCATATTATTAAAAAATTATTTGTACCTTAAACTACACTAATTACCTCTAATCGCGATTAAGAACTTAAAAGTTACTATTCACCAAAAAAATTATTTTAATCTCATTGAACCACATTTTACTTCTTAATGACAACCATGTATGTCGGATTTTTTGAAAATCAAATCACAGAAGTGGTAATATTTCATTTAAACGAAAAATCAGTTATTTAACTACCACTTAGTGGTTTCACTATTCATCAAAAATTGAAGTTTTTCAGAACAATGCCAAAATTTCACCCTAAGATATAATTGATATTCCGAATTCAAAAATGATGTCTATTTTACAAAATTCCAAACATATAAGTTTCATTAATTAATTTTATAATTAATTCCCGCTGTCACAACAAATAGCGTGTTTTTAAGAAACAATTTATATCAAAAGATTGGCAATTGTTTATGTCCAATTTCAATGTTAAATTAATTCTAATGACCACCATTGTATAAAATGGTAAAAATATATTCTAATTATACTTCAAAACCACTAAATTGTATAATTTATCACTATAAATTATTTTGATTAAAAAAGTTGTATTTAAGTAATTTTCACTATTCATAAAAAATTAGAAGTTCTCAGAAAAATACCAAAAATTCAACATAGGCTAATTTCGATATTACGAATACAAAAATGAAGTCCATTGTGAAATATAAAATTTCTATAATTTTAAAAGGTGGTTATTACTATTCATAACGGCTACTTTGATTAGTCGCGGTGTTTTAGAACTCGAACTTGCGTACAATGCAAGCTATTGCATTATTAAAAGAGAGGCATATCGTGGAAGATCGGGGTGTTACATTCTCCCCTCCTTCAATAAATTGCGTCCTCGCAATTTGAAAATTTTCTTTGAAAATAAAAGGTTGAAAAGAGAAAATACCGTTGAGGAAAACCCACATCGGAAATAAGGTTAATAAATATATAACATTAAAAGAAAGCAAGATAAGTACAAAGGTCACCCAAGATAGCCCATTCTAGGATTCCATGAAAATATGGATATGGAGGAGAAACAAACCATCAAGGTCTGATGGAGAGTTATAGAAAATAGGATTAGGAGAAAGTTTAACCACAAGAAAATCACAAACTTGTGATTGGTTAAACGGTCATTGAATCCCCAGTTGGAAAAGTTAACCGACAACATTTTTGTTTTAGGTTACCTTTTATAATGTTGAGGAATTTATTTAGGAGATTTACTAAGAACGTAAGGGAATATACATACGTGTTATGTATACTTTCATTCGTTAATAAATTTTTACCACAAACCCAACTTTTCTCCAAATGGTAACTGAACTCAAAAATATTCTATTTATCCTAATTGTATAAGGTTCAAAATGTAAACACATAACATTTAGATTAGTAAAACTATTTTGTAATAACCAGGGACTTCCTGTAGGCTAGTGGTAGGAAATAAAGGCTTGTCGCATTATGGCTGTGGGTTCGATTCCTGCGGCTTTGTCCGATGGGACGGGTTATTCCCCACCCTGCAGGTTGTCCTTTTCCTAAAACTATAGTATTATAATATTCCAAAAATAATCTTCAGAAATTCTAAAACCTTAAACAATACTATCTGTGGTTCAACTTAATCCATTCCAACCTTAATAGTTATCCAAAATACCTTCGTCCAGACTTTCTCTAAAAGGTCTCTAAATTCCAAAATCAATTGTAACATTAGATTCCCCAAACAAAGAAAAGTTTCTCTTATTGTCACATACTAAAAATATGATTACCTTAATCATATTAAAACCTTACTGAAATCAACAAGTACTGCAGTACAATCCATATATATATATCACATTATTCTTATAACCAGAATATAATCCTTGAGTCCAAAAGCACCAATACATTAATTATTCCGCTTCAACTGTAGTCACAGTATAAGATTGGCCTTGATCCCTTGTCCTTTTCTAAGGTAAGTTTCCCTGACGCTTAGGAAATTCATTTCCATAATGCCCTGTTTCCCTAAAATTGTAGCATTCAGCTTTGACATCCTCTTTCTTTCCCTTGCAATCATGAGCCTGGTGACCCTTTTCTCCACATTTATAACAAACTCCCATTCCTTTTAGGCAAGTACCAGGGTGATTCTTCCCACAATTATCACATGATGGAAAATCCTTCTTTCCCTTTTTCCCTTTATCTGTCTCTTGTTCTACCGTTCTCTTCTTCTCTTTCTTTACTTTGTTGTCATAAGACTTAGAGAATTCCTTTTCTATCTTGATAGCACATGAGACAATATCTTCGTATGATGAGAAGGATTGTGATACTAAAGCTCGATGGAGAAATGGTTTTAACCCATCAAAGAAACGATCAATCTTACTCCTTGGGTTACGTATATAATGGGCAGCATGCCTCGCTAACCTTGTAAAGTTAGCCTCATACTTTCCGACATTCTAATCCTCCTTCTGCCTCAAACTCAGAAATTGCCTTTCCATATCTGCTCGATGGTCACGAGGAAAATATTTTTCTAAAAACGGATCTTTGAACTCCCTCCATTCTATATTCGATATTTCATCATCTTCCTTTGTGGTTTGAATCAGCGACCACCACTGATCGGTATCTCCAGTGAGGCGGTAAACTTCCATGACAACCTTCTCCCTTTCGCTACTCCCCAAGGCATGGAATATTTTCTCTAAGGAGTTTATCCATTGCTCAGATACTAACGGATTTGTACCCCCATTGAAGGTTGGTGGTTGTTGCCTCATGAAACGGTCTAGCATTGATCCTCCACGTTGCGGATCAGGGTGCTTCATACGAGTAAGGTTATTATTCATAACCTGAGTAAGTTTTCCCAGTATGGTGATTAGCTGATCGGCACCAGTTGCATCACCAGCCCCACTATAATTATCTTGAGCAGGAGGGCAATCCCTACATGGAGTGCGTGCATTGATACAGTTTCCATTTCTTCCACTAGGCGCCATTTCTAAACAATTGCATAAACTAGATTAGTTTATGAAATAAAATACATAATTCCATATTTGTAAAATACTTTACATAAGTTGAACTTTTTATGGATATAATCCATAATCATAAAAAGAAATGTTTCCTTTGAGGAAGTATATACTCATAACCCTTCATAGTGGTTTGTAAAGAAAATGATAATTATCCTAAGCATATCCCCCGGGAGTGTCGTAACCAAGAGTACAGCAAGGCCCGTTGTCGTGCACCAGTTCTCGTTCGAGTCTAGCTCAAAGCGGTGTTTTCGGGTTTTACCCCTAGGTACATCTGTGGCAGAGCCGCCTCTACCTGCTCGTATCCAGACAAGGATGTATTGCTTGGAAAACTCACAAAATCTCTACAATAACAAAATTCTTGGAAGTTCTTATATACTAATCCTCAAAGTCTATCTTTGGGCTATGTGCTCTAATCAGAGTTTATCTAAATCTAGCTTCCAAGGTTAGTACTAAACTGCCTCTGATACCAACTGTAACCGCCCCGACCCCAGCTACCCAGAGTCGGTGCATTACTTCGTAACATTGGCATGATCACAAAAGATCAAGTCTCGAAAGACCGATTAGTTTAGTAGACTTGGAAACACTAGATACATTCATAAGTCTTTCATTACATCAAAAAGTAAACAAACTACAATAACGTGGTCTTCATAGTCCACAATCATATCCCTTTCTGACTACCCCTGTAGGTCATTCATAAAATACTTCTTCACATCCTGGAAAAATAATAAAACATTGAAAGAGGTGAACTCAGATGCTCAGTAAGGTTAACAATATAGCGGAAGCATTCATAAATAAACATTAACATTTAAGGAAATGTATAAATAAAACAAAAGCCTTTTAAACGTGAACTTCAACATAATATGGCAAAAGTAAAATGAGATAATTCCATTTACTTCTTCACATGGATATTCTACTGGTCGAATAATCACATGCAATATCAATAACCACTTTCATAATGATGGAATGCATAATGCCAGACTATCATAACCACGTAGTCAAGGCCTCGTGCCAAGACCACAAATAAGATTTTGTCAAGGCCTCGTTCCAAGACACTATTTTGTCTCATGAGACCTACCGATGCATCGAGGAGCTATAGCGGGCTCCACCCGTCACATATTAAGTCCAATGCATTCCTCATATGAACAGGTTTAAACATATCATAAACCATAACATAATCGTATCACATAAAACATGCATAAAGGAAACATAACATTTCCACATTTCAATCACATGATATAAATACAACACATTGATATAATAAAAACGCTTTCAAAACCATTTTCAATACCACAATAAAAGAATGTTAAAACTTTGTATTTATTTTTCATTTAAAAAAAATGATGGCTTGTAGAGGAAGCCGAAACTCAAATAATGGTCACGGCGGCGAAAAAAGTCGTTGTCGCCGCCTAAGTACGGAAAGAAAAACATTCCCTTTTGTCGTTTAGAAAATCGCTTCGTATAAAAAAGATTCCTTTTGAATAAACATAAAAGTCAAAGGGGTTTATACACCGTATAAAAGAAAGTTGTGTATAAAACCAAATATGCCTCAATGAAAGGGGATTCAGACGAAGACCTTAAATAGATAATTTTTAAAATAAAATAGATCTATTATGTGTATTCACTATAGGTACACATAAAGAAACTAAAAATACAAAATATGACATAATAATATCATGACATAATTTGAAAGTAGGAGATTAACCCAAAGAATGGAAGTTGGGTTAAGAAGTTCCCTTACCTTGTGTCCGACTTGACTCAACCGTTCTTTAACCTCCTGAATAATAAACTAGAGTTAATATCTACCTTATTAAGAACCATTTTCAATTTCATTATCCTTTTTATATCACTTATTACAATGTTATGAATATTATGTAATTATTCAAGTTAATAACGATCGTTTTGTCGATCTTTGGTAACTTGAGTCAAAAATAAACTTCTTATAATAACAAGTTGTTCATGTGGTAGAATATCCATTATATCCAGAATTATATTCATTATTTAGATGTCATATATATCTTATATATCCAGTATATACATTCATTTATAATATTACGTAACATTTGGAGGTAAGAAATGAAATGCACCGTTCATGGAGACGGTAAGCCGTACGTACGCATGAACGCTACTTTCATTACAATTTCATATTTAATGGAACTAAATCATAATTATATAAATGTATAATATAATTCCAGTATAATATAGTGTATAATACCATTTACTCCATCCTTTATACATCCCACATATGGCATTAACGATTCAAATCACTTTGAGGGGGCGGTAGTCCGAACTTCCTAAAATGAAATTATCACGTTTTACCCATAATGGAAATTATAAAGTATGCCATAAATGAGAAATAAAGAAGCATAAGTAAAACATAAACATATTATATATCATATATAAAAATAGTGACATCTTAATGGCCACCTTTGAAGGTGTTATATGAGTGTTGAACAATCATCGTTTCGTGAGGCAGAAATTCGCCATCCACAGAAACTGTATGTTCTTTAACCATTAGATGTAGGTGTGTGTAAGTTTAGCTCGAATAATTCTTATAAACAAATCCTAGTATATTTTGGATACTGGTGTTGTTACAAAAGAAATGAATAAAAAGAGTTTAGGGGGTTGGAGAAGAAAAATAAAACAAAACAACATTAGAGAAGACATTACCTCAAAATCGGGTAACTCTTTTTGATTTGAGCCAAATACTTACTTGGGAAGAGTTCTTCCCAAAGTGAGGCTTCTAGGAGTAATAGAGGGATGTTGGGAGAGTATTTGGGCAGAGGTTGGCCGAGCCAAATGGCTTGAAATTGTAAATGAGGTGGGAGAGGTGGGGGCCTTTTATAAGAGGAGAGGAGGGGCTCTTTTGGAAAGATTGAAATGTTAAATTATTACACAATGCTTTTCTGATTCTAAAGGTACCACAATTATATAATTCGAGGCTAAGGTGATAAGGGTTCTAAATCTCCTCATCCAATAGGCTTTGGACAAGTGTAAGCCTTGGATTTTGCATTATCTTCTCATTTTATTTAAGTCGTTAAATAATGAGGTCATCGCTGCATCATAATGATGTCATAAATAATTTAATTTATTTAATGTATAAAAATTATAAAAAAAATACTATGATGTAGGAAATCCTTTTATCTTTCTAATGAATATTTTTAGTCAAAATTTGGACTTGTGTAACCCCACTTAAAAACTGTTTTATTAAAATAACTCATGTTTGTGTCAATTTAATTTTAACATTAAATAAATATATATTAATGTCATTTTCCAACTAAAGTGGCTCCATGGGGTCCCCAAGTTGACCCATGGGTTGTCTTGGTCGTCCATGACTCATCCAATAGGAGTAAGACAAGTGTCATGCTCATCTCATATTATTAAAACATTATTTGTACCTTAAACTACACTGATTACCTCTAATCGCGATTAAGAACTTAAAAGTTACTATTCACCAAAAAATTATTTTAATCTCATTGAACCACATTTTACTTCTTAATGACAACCATGTATGTCGGATTTTTGAAAATCAAATCACAGAAGTGGTAATATTTCATTTAAACAAAAAATCAGTTATTTAACTACCACTTAGTGGTTTCACTATTCATCAAAAATCAGAACAATGCCAAAATTTCACCCTAAGCTATAATTGATATTACGAATTAAAAAATGATGTCTATTTTAAAAAATTACAAACATATAAGTTTCATTAATTAATTTTATAATTAATTCCCGCTGTCACAACAAATAGCGTGTTTTTAAGAAATAATTTATATCAAAAGATCAGCAATAGTTTATGTCCAATTTCAATGTTAAATTAATTCTAATGACCACCATTGGATAAAATGGTAAAAATATATTCTAATTATACTTCAAAACCACTAAATTGTATAATTTATCACTATAAATTATTTTTATTAAAAAAGTTGTTTTTAAGTAATTTTCACTATTCATAAAAAATTAGATGTTCTCAGAAAAATACCAAAAATTCAACATAGGCTAATTTCGATATTACGAATAAAAAAATGAAGTCCATTTTGAAATATAAAATTTCTATAATTTTAAAAGGTGGTTATTACTATTCATAACTTCTACTTTGATTAGTCGCGGTGTTTTAGAACTCGAACTTGCGTACAATGCAAGCTATTGCATTATTAAAAGAGAGGCATATCGTGGAAGCTCGGGGTGTTACAGTTCTAGATCTACCTTTTATATCTAACTTAAAACCACCAAAGTCAGCATCTGAATAACTAAGTCAATCAATTGAATGTATTCTAGGGTAGAACAATCCTAAATTTGTAGTTTGTTTGGGGTATTTAAAATTATTTTTATAATAAGTAGATGTGACTATTTATGATTTATTTGAAAATGATCACGCACACACGCACTAAACATAATATCTAGTCGGCTATTGGTTAAGAAAAAAAGACTTCCAATCATACCATTGTAATTGGTTTCATCCACTAATTTTCCATTTTGATCAAGATCCAATTTATAGGTAGTACTCATAGGACTATAAATCATTTTTTTCATTTTCTGAAGTCAGTTTAAGGGGTTGCCGGTACCCATACACTTCTCCACATCCGGACAAAAAACACATTTCAAATTTCAAAATCAGGTCACTGCCAGCCGCCTCAATCATCGAACCCATATCATCATCACGCACCCACGATCGTATCAAGCCTGTCAATTAATCCCGCGACATCACTGACATACCTCATGCCGTGCACTGCACGTCAATCCAACATCCCGCACGCAAATCGAACCACCATCACGCACCACACATGAACCGGAACACCGGTGAGATGCACCGGCTCCCGTCGTCGTCATCACCGGCGACCATTGTAGTCGTCCCTGGAAAACTTCACAAAAAACAGCATGTCTCCGGCGAGAGAACCCGTCCATATTCATCCATCAACATCGTCAAACAACAACAGATCTACACCAATCAGACATCATCCCAAAACCAGAATGCCGGTGAGCTTCACCGATGCCCATCATCACGCAATCACCCGCGCCAGTGACGAGAAACAGCATCACCGTCGGTGGAACCCATCTCCAATTTGAACGAGGCAGAAACCCTCGTCACCGGTATCAGCGAGGTAGAAACCCTCAACACAAAACCACCAGATCCATACACAAATTACAACACAAAACACAAAAACAAAGAAAACACCCATGGAACGAAAGAACCCACTGCAACCAGACAAACCAACTGCGTCAATCATAGGGAAATCCCAGTGAACTCACTTGGGAGGAGGAAAAAGTGCTGCTGACGCTTGAGCGCGGCCCTAAAATGCGAATAAAACCCCACCGGACAACAGACAGCGGCCGAGATCTGATCTATGGGCACTCCGGAGAGTATACCGTCACCAAGACCAGTCTTACACCCGTGGACCAGAACCAGCCACCACCGACGCCCGAGAGCATCTCACCGCCAGAGCGAGGACCACGAAGTGTCACAGCAGCATCAGAGATCCACGACCAACCCACCGAGCACAAGAAAACCCTATATCCACAGCGGAGGAGCTGGACGCGGTGAGAGAGAGAAAACCTATAATGAGAGCCCCTTACGGGCGTATTCCCGTAGTACTCATAGGAGTATCACTACATTTAGATCTATCTAGATTAAAACATTTTAAAATATATTTATTATATTTACTTTGATTTTAAAATAATACCTTTATTATTCTAAAACATTTAAAATACAAGAATTAATTTTTCAACCCCTTGAAGTCATTTCAAAATCATTTTTATCATTTTTGAAAAGTCAATACATAAATAAGATTTTGAAAATACAAAAATAATATCATCAACATATATTTGAAAAACTAAGACATCATCATAAATTCTATTTATGAAAAGAGTAGGATCAAACATACCTTTAGTAAAACCTTTAGAAATATGAAATGTGATGATCATATCATACCAATCTCTTATATCCTCTTGTATACCACAAAAATCTTTTTTAATTTGAAAAACTTATTTAAAAAATAAGGATTTGTAAAATCAGAGGGTGTTTAAAAAAACATCAATTATATAACCATCTAGGAAAGAACTTTTAACATCTATTTTAAAAAGTTTCAAATTAAAATGTCCCGCATAATCCAATAGTGTTCAAATGGATTTAATTCGGGCATTGGTGAAAGAGTTTCATTATAGTCTATGCCTTCTCTTTGACTATGACCTGGTGCAACTAGTATATCTTTATTTCTTACTATAGTTCTATCTTCATCCAATTTGTTTCTAAACCCTCACTTAGTGCCGCTTCTCAAGGTGTCTTTGGGTCTATCAAAAACTTTCTATACATTATTTACTTCAAACTTATTTAATTATTCTTGTATATCCATCATCCAAAATTAATCATTCATTGTATCATTGATGTTCTTATGTTCAAACTGTGATAAATAGACTTGATGTTGAACTTGGTTTCGTAGAGAAGATCTAGTCTATGTTCCTTTGTCTAAGTCTCCATCTATCCAATATAAAGGATTATTCTTAAGAGTCATAATTGGTCTAGATAAATAAGGGTCGGTCACCACAATTTCATCAATAGGTTCGTGTTCCACTTGGTTAGAATATAGAGATTTTCCAAAAATAGAGGATTTTTCTTCTTGTTTAATAATTGAATCAGAGGTATTAAGATTTATGTATATATTGGATAGATTATCCTCAAAATTTTCTGAGGTGGTTTTGGATTCAAGTGGATCTATTTCATCAAATTTTACATACACAGATTCTTCCACAAATTTGGTTCTTTTATTAAATACTCTATAGGTTTTGCTATATATTTAATAACCTAGAAAAATTCATTCACAACTCTTGGGGGAAAATTTGTCAATATTATCTTTTGTATTGAGAATAAAGACTATGAACTTTTTTTTTGAAGTAATTAACCTCAGGCGTCATATTATTCCATAGGTCATAGAGGGTTTTCTTTATGATAGGTCTTACTATAACTCTATTTATTATAAAGAAATCTCTATTCATAGATTATTCCCAAAAATAAATATGTAGATCATATTCATTAAGCATAGTCCATGATATCTCTAGTAATGTTCTATTTCTCCTTTCTACAACTCCATTCTTTTGGGGTGTCCTAAGAGTCGAGAAGTTATGACTATAGAAATTAAAAAGATTCAAATTATTTATTCTTAAACTCAAGACCATTGTTACTTATTAAGGTTTTGATTCTAAGACCTCTTAAGTTTTCCACTAATCTAACATAATTGATGAAATAAGAATAATAATCACTTCTGTGATCTAAAAAGAAGGTCTGAGTATACCTAGAAAAGTCATCTAGGACTAAAGAATATAGGTAGAAAACATATAAATTTTCATTTCTAAAAGATGTAATTACTAAATAATTCTTGGCATTAAAAACATTACAAGCATAATTTTCAAATTTAACATGAAAGGAATCCTCACATATTTTTGAAATTCTAACCAGATTGCACTTTAGACAATAAAATAACTTTATAAATAAAAACTATGTTAGAGTTATTGATTTGGGCTAGGCTAATAATTTTTCCTTTTTCGCTGTCACAAATGGTGACATGTGAACAATCAATCTTTATGATGTTATTGAAGCTATAATAGTCCCCTATAATGTGTCTTGAACACCCACACTCCATGTACCATATGTTCTTATAGTAACTCTTCAAACAACATTCCTACAGAAACTATTTAAAGAAGAAAAGTCTTTGGTACCCAGAAATTTTTGGGTCTAGTAATATTTTTAATTAAAGCTTTAGGAACCTAGAAATTATTTATGGGTTTCCTATAAGCAGTTTGTGATGTTTTTTGAAAATAACCTCGATTAGGTCAATAAAAACTAGAAGTAGTGAATGATGATATAGTACTAGAATTTATAGAAAATTTCTTAGATTTAGGCATAGGACCATATTTTCTAGATTTGGATTCAAAATTGGTTTTAACAAAATTTCATTTCCCAGGTTGATAACTAATGCATGTGGTATATTTAAGGGAAACCCATTTGGAAAGAATTTGAATGATGGTATCTTTACCATTTTTAAATTTCTTAAAATCCTTATTAAATTTCTTATTATAAAGTTTATGTTTAGTATTACCATGGAGCAGTTGATCATTATTCTATCTTTCTATACTGTGTTCTAATTTAGTAGTAACATTAATAGAATGTTGTTTCTTGATAGATTTATTTTTATACTTTATTCATGACAAGTATCCTCAAGATATTTTCAATATTAAAATATTTCTTTATTGGTAATATTTTCAGAATTATTATATTTATATTCATCTTCAGAATAATAAGAGTTCTATGCAAGAGATACTAGGGTTAGCTCAGATATGTTTGTCAAAAAACACATGTTGGATTTTTCTGCATTTTCATCATGAGATTATTCAGATTCACTAGAGATATCCTTAAATGCATTCCAGGTAGCTTCAATTTCCTTCTTGTATTTTCTATCAATTTCCTTATATTTCTTCTTATACATCAACATTGGATAGTCAACATTCACATGTAATTTTCTTTTCATTCATATGAGAATATCTCATTAGTATTATCACTTATTTTCTTATCCTTTTTTCAAATTTCTTTTATTGTCACATTTCCCTATATAGTTTGGATTTCTAATTTTTTTTATTTATTTATAGTTTCTTAAATCTCATGGATAGATGAGACATTTCTTCATGCCTATCTATTGATGAATTCTCATTCATAGAACTTTTAGAAGAAATTTGATTTTTCTCTTTTTTGATTGGATGTAGTGGTTATGAAAGCCATTGACTTTCTTTTAAGTTCATCATCTTATTCTCCGTTAACCTTCTGCTCTATCTCATACATCATCAGTTTTCAAATCAGCTCCTTTACAGGTAGTGAATTGATATAACAAGATTCTCTTGTTGATACTAATGTCCCTCTCCATCTTTCTGGAAGACATCGCAAGATCCTCATGGTCATTTCATTTATGGTGATTTTATTTCTTAGTGAGATCATTGTATTTAAAATCTCATTTAACATGAGAAAAAAATCATAAATAGGTTCATCAGGTTTCAATTTGAAGTTATCATATTTAATATTATATGTGTTAAGCCTCATTTCTTTAACATTAATGGTTCTTTACATGTGAAACATCTAAAGTACCCAAAATTTCAAAGGATGTTTTACATGCATAAATCCTATTGAATTCTTCATCATCTAGTGAACAGTATAAGCCATTCATAGAATTGAAATTTTTATTATATAATTCCTTAGTTGGGTCATCCCAAGTGTTTTTAGTAGTAGTAGGAATCTTATACTCATCTACAATAGTAAACTAGATTTTAAACCCCATGCTTTCTAAATGGATTTTCATTTTAATTTTACACTGAGCATAATTTGTGACACTAATATAAGGAGGTCTGCTAGTAGCAGTACCTTCCTTTCAATTATCCATGTTAAAGAATAAAACCAAGTTTTAAATAACTAAAAATTTGGAACCGATAAAAAATTTTATATCTTTATTCTAAAACTAAATCAAAGTTGAAAAGATTTCGAAACTTTGAGACCTAAAATGTAACACCTTTGATATGAAATATTTTTTGGAGTAGGTCACTCCGGTTGTGGGGGGTGAATTGACTTTATATAATTTTCTTATCAAAAAATTTATTTAAATATCCTACAATTTGAAATAAAAAATGGCCTAGTTAACCAAAGTTACAAATTTATAATTTTTTTTGATATTTTAAAATATTTCTCAATGAGTGATTAGTTCTCTGTTGAAATAAAAAGAAATTATATTTTAACTTTTGAAATCAATTTACTAAATCAAATTCTAAAATAAATACAATATATGATTAACTGTCAAAGTGAAATAAATTTTTTCTTCTATAAATAGATAAAGTAGTGAATATTGAACTTTGAAAGGAATAATTTGCAACAAGAGGTTCGGTCTCAAGGAGAGACTTAATACTCTTAACATAGTGATCACCCACCACCAATAATTTTATATGAATAAACAATGATACACCCCCTGGATTGATGTAAATAGAAATATACACACTGTCCTAGTCAACTAGACCTATTCCACAATTCTCAGGGGAGTGGAAAAATAAACAGTCCACACTGGGACCTCTTTTGTAGTTATTCTTGGGAGTGTTAGGTGTACAATATGGTTTGTGAAGATATCATATTATCTTCTAGTTTTCAGAGGTGTTAGTGCGTTTTTTAAAATAGAGACACAAGCTGCTCAAAAATGTAGAAAAAGTACACAAACTGAGAAAAAAATAGAGAGAATATAGTTTGATGGGTATTTTTGATTAGAAAGTTGGGTTTTGACTATTTTAAAGTTATCATGAAGTACATCTTGAGTTTATTTCCAGAAATAGACAACAAAATAGAGTGTCATGAGAGTTTTTGTTTTCTATTTTAAGTGAGGTCTTGACATGCTCGAGGGGTTCTTCTCATTTCTTTGTTTGTTGCTACAAAGTGTTCTTTTATTTTAGTTATCAGTTGTTCATCTATATCTATCAGTCCCTGAGTTCTTCTAAGGTACATGAGTTACTTATTTTCATTCTTTTTTGATCCATTATTTTTATTTTATACACTCCAGCTGAAAAGGGGCATGTTCGTGATCATGTGAAGGTACCTTGCACCTCGTACTATAATATCAAATCAACTAAAGGGTTTCTAAAAAATAAATACAAGTTCATTAATATAATCAGTAATACTAAGTTTCATAAATATGACCATTAAAAAATTAATTTGAATTTAAATGAAAAATTAATACTTGATGGTGTCTCTGAAAAGTGTTTCAGGAATAGTGTCTCAGACTTAATAAATTCTAAAAAGAGGATTGGTGATTCAAGTAGTGGTGAATCAGGAATGGTAGGTCACTCTGATGGTAGGTCTGCTTGATGACAACTCATGTTATTAGTAGCTCATACATAGAAAAAATTATAATCTTTAGTAACTTAATCTTTTAGTAGGTTGATGCAATGATGACTCAATGCATTAGTAGCTCAATATGATGATGTCTTATCCTCTGTGAAAACTATGAGTTGAGTTGTTGGTAGGTTGAAAAATAGTGTCTCATCCTTTTCTAGAATTCAGTGTCAATGATAATGGTGAGATATATAATAGTGAGACATATTATTGGTAGGTCCATATTACAGGTATTTTATACTTATATAATTTTCTTCCAATAGTGAGTCCGACCTAACAATGATTCATCTAGAATAGTGATAGTGATTTCACCTCAAGGGGGACTCATACAATTCAATTTTTTTAACCTTTATTATAATATAATATACGAATAGAATAGATTAAAATGTTATGTAAACATGAGAATACATAATTAAACATAATTTAACTTAATGAAGCTTGATTTTGGAGAATTAATAATAAAAGAGTCCAAAAGTGGCCACTTCGATCCCCAATAGACTACTCAAAATGAACTTGGTTATATGTTATTATGGAAAACATTATTTTTGGATACCCTGATTTTTTTATATATTTTCATCATTTTCAAAGGAAAGGGAATTTCTCTAAAAGTAGTGAAATTCTATGATAACCATTTATTTTCCTTGACATTTTTGATGTTTGGGGAATTTATTTTATGTGTCTATTTCCCAATTAATTTGTAAACTAGTACAATATTTTTATTGTAGGTTATATATATAAATGGGTAAAGTCATCATCCAAAATGATCGATGATTTACAGATAGTTGTGTAATTTTTGAGAAAATTTTTTTTTTATAGTTTTTGATTTCCCAACTTCATTATCTATAACATGGGTTATCATTTCTACATCGAAACAATGAAATCACATTTGTATCGGTTTGGGGTCAGATATTGAGTTTCTATACCTTATGACTCACACAGCAATAGTCAAGATGAGGTTTAAAATAGCATGGATAAACTAATTTAAAAAAAGACTCAAAACTAATAGAAAAAACTAGATTCTTTGACTCAATGATTCATCGTTGGCTCACTATACTACTTTAAAAACTCCCATTGGAATGTCACCTTATCATCTTGTTTTCAGAAAGTTTTTTCTTGTCCATATTGAGATAGATTAATAGTCCAATAGGTCTATTAAAAATGTAATTATAATATTTCAAATGTAGTTTATTAAAGAAAATTATAAATTCTAGATATGGAGGAAATATGAATAGATTAATACGAGAACACCCATATCTTTAAAGAGAGAACCAAGTATTACCACAACTACCTCATTACTCATCATCAATTCCATATCAGGTATATTTTCCTCTTTATAATGAAAGTATGAAGCTTCACCTAAGTATACATTGTACCCACTAGTTTGTCCAATTTACTATAACTAATATATATTCTTTTTGGGTTGCACTGGTAAAAAATAAAGAAACCCATAAAAAATTCACCATCTGTGGGTTACAACTAAATTAATTTAATAAAACTATTCTGGAGTCCCTTGTAAGGGAAATCAACATTCAATAAGTGACCTATTAGTAATAACCACTTTTTTTAAACATCCTTGATATCTTATAATTAATTATAGTGAGTAAATTGCACATACTAGGTGAGGGGGAGCAGATACATTCCATAGTCAGTTAATATTTATTGTTATCTTTCTTCATTTTTCTCTTGTTTGTTTTCTGTGTGGTTTTTTTACTTTTACCCACTTTTCTGAGTTTATTAGGAATTGTTTCTCGACTTTATTATTTTTATCTATTTTTCATATTGATTTTTTTTACTTTTCGCTATATGTTTTCTATTTTTGTTTCAAATTTTTTCTTCAAAATACTCATTTTAAATTCCCATTTAATCCTTTATTTTATTGAAAATGCTTTCCGAATATCCCTATTTCATGTTGTTTTAACATTTAAAGAAAAAAAATCATGGATCACATGTTATTTTGAGAAATAATTTAACAGAAATGTTTTATTTTAGTATAATTGATTTATTTAAATAATATGATAATTTTCATCTCTATAAATTCATTGAGATGTCGATACCTTCTGTTTGACTAGTTTATCTATCAATTTTTTTATTTAACATCATCACACATCATTTAAATCAAACAAAAAGTTAGAATATTTGTTACATAATTAATGGTAAAGATAAGTTAAGTTAATTTTAATCTACTTTCCAAAAATTATTTTCCCATATGTTTGTTCCTTATCTAATTAGTTTCATTATAGTACTATATTAACCTAACATGTTCACTTATTATATAAATATTGTACTCTCTCAAAAACCAAAAATAATAATATAAAATTAAATACAACTAAATAACAAGGGGACAGATGAAATATAGAATATATAGGGATATCTAGGATGGGATCTTAAGTTTTTTACTCATGCGAATACTTTAGTGAGGGAGTCTTGAAATATTATTGTAGAGGGAATATGGAAGGTTTAATTGAGAGAATCATGTTGGGAAAATATATTTAAAATGGATAATATTAACTAAATAAGAATTTGAAGGAATATAATGAAATCGTTATCATATAAGAATGTGGAGATTCAATGACATTATTGACATTTGAATTCCTTTCTAAGACTAGTATAATATGTGTCCTTAACTTTTTTTGATATAATTTATGAGAAAAACATATACACTCTTATTGATATCAATTGTTCAGAGTTGTTCTTCATTTTCTCACATTGTTATACAAAATTTAATCTACTATGAATGTTAAATAAACATGAACTATGGAATATATCCATGAATAATTTTTAAAAATATGATTCTCCTAGGAGTGAAAATGTTTAGGTATGAGGGTGTGATCGTAGTGCAATTCACTGTTTTATTAGACCCTCATATCATGGTTTTGAAATGATGTTTCTCTTCAAAATCATAATAATCTATTGAAATTATAATTTTATCAAAAACTTTAATGTTAATAACTATTAAAAGGATCCATTTTTCCCTTTTTAGTTTTTTCTTGATAGGTGGATGTGATTTGGAGTTCCCCTGGTGAAATTCATGAATAATGGGATAAATTGTGTGAGGGACCATGTGAAGGAATTCAGAACACCCTAAGAGGTGAGGGGAGAATCAGGGTGTCAAATTTTTCTTTTAAAAAAAGATGGATATTTTTCCCATATTGGTAGGAACCTATTAATCCTACCTGAAGAGAAAATACAGAAAACCAAAAATCACATTCAAATAGATGACACAACAATTTTACTTGATTTACAAATAAGGGTTAGTCCCTGGAGCATACACTAACAGTGTGTCTGTCATACCAAAATCCACTAATATTCAGTAGTTGTAGAGTATAAAAGCATAGACATATTCACTATTCTCCATGCACACTTCCTTTATACAATATTTTAGGGATAACACACCATGTCCTTGAAAGAACTTATGTCGAATCCCACTTGCCCACTACCTGGGGTGAAGTCTCACTCAGTTTATTGACATGAAGGTTTCTTAAATAGATTTTCATTGAATTATCTATTTATGTTAAACACGAGACACTTATCACAACAAATTAATTAATAGATGCACTTGAAATCACTGAACAAACACCCTAGATAAATAAATCCAGTTACAAGCTCAACACTTCACTTACATGGAACACCACTTCTGGCATGCAAGTATAGGTATTATCACACAAGCTAAATTTCACTCAACACTTACTTTTCATGCAAGCATTCTCTATCATGCAACCCATATTTTTTGTGCAGCTAAACCATATGTTTCACTTGGTCTTTTAGAGACAAAAGGAACACCATTACACAAGTTCTACCCCAAATAAGTCATTCATAAGCAACTTACTTCCATGATGAGTCAATGGATATTTTTTAGAAGAAATTATTATGTATTTAGTGTGGGTACTCTAATCGATATTGTAATTTTTGTGACCCTACGTGCAAGGTGCACAAATTTCCCTTGAAGGTGCAAGTATCGATGGCCTTAGCCTTTATCATGAAACTCACCTTGAGAATCAAACCGTAACTTGTAGACTCTTCCTTCCTTTTCCATATTTTGATGAACTAATCTTGAAAAATTTTTAATGTGAAAATTTTCAATACTTATTATCACTGGTGTGAAACTCCCTTTTCCAAAACAGTTTTCTCCATTATCCAATTTTGGACACAAAAATTTGGACAACACTGGGAAACAACTCCACCATAAATATTGTTCTCTACTTGAACTGTAAGAACCCTTTAGTTTCAAACTCCCTAATATTCCATGTGAGGATAGAATAAAAAACACAAACCATGCTCCATTTAATTCAAATACCATCCTTGGTTCCAACACCAAGCACACATGTGGACTAAAATCCACATGACACCAAATATGTTAATTTAATTGGGCTAAAAAATAGTGGGATAATGATCCACTATGTGTGTCACAATTCACTATAATTCCATGGATCTAAATTCACTCATTTTGATGACCAAAACTCATAATACTTGGAGAGAATATTTTCTATTCATAGACTAAGGATCACTTCTATAATTGAGACATATCATTTGATATAGGCCTCCAAATGATAAAAAACTTTCATTGGAGATATTCAAGAGGTAAATAAAGAACTTTTTAATTTTTTGAAAAGAGATGTAACACTATATGATATACCAAATTTGCAAGTCCATTAGTTTTCTAAATCCCAGGGTCCCAAAACCACCTTCAACATAGTTAATAAATTGGAACCTTAGGCACACCATTTTTAGGTTTGACTAATGAGAATGGTTCTTCTATTGTGTAGATCCAAAATATTACTCTCCTTTTACTATATGTCCTATTGAACCAAATCCCCATAAAGATATAAAATATGAAGGTGAAGTTATATACGAGCATTATCCTCCTCTCAATGGAATGTTAATTGGTAGGTGATCATTGCAATAGAACTACTCACTTGGGGAGGGAGTTCCAAAAAAATTTATTCTATCGGTTTAGTTTAATTTAAGTTCGATAAATTTATTTTTTTTATTTTCACTTGCATTTAATTTTAATGCATCAAACAAATTTTCATTTCATAATAGGGGTTTGATAGTGTAGGTGTGAATAATGAAATTTTCTAGTTACATAATAAATGAATTATTTTTCTATCACACATACTTGATATTTCAAGTTTATTTGGTATCCCTATTTCCATGATTATGTTTTATACCTTTACAGAGTGATTTTTGTGTCAATGGTTGGTTCTAAGTTCATGTTTTTTAAAAGGAAAATTGGGTAATAATGATCTAGGTTACTAATAACCAAACAGTTTCATTAAAACAAAAACAATTTTCATAACTGGGAAATTTCCTTAATTTGTAGTAAACACTCAACGGTCACCATCTCTTACATATATTGAAACCCAAACATTTTTTTCAAAAAATAAAACTCTATAATTAAATTAATTTTATTTTGAATCATCATTTCAACTCCCATGTTTTCTCATTTATTTTTAAAAAAACATATTGTAAATATGAACTATAAAGTACCAAATATCCTTGAGAGACAACCTAGGGTCTTCCATATACTATTAAATCATATTAAAATCCTTATCAATTTGACGTGTAGTGAAAAAAAAGGTTATGGGTAGTATACCCATCCCTGAAAAACAACTAGAAATATTTGGTAATATAACTATCCTCATAGCCAAACAAATCCCCACATGGGCCTTGTTCACCCCATATCCATAGAGCACTGTCAAGTAAACCACAATGATGAGTTCTACCTAGGTTTAATGAGAAACAAAATTCCACCTGAGGGTTGAGTTCACCATGGGTTTAATATTCCCAACAAAAATCAATTTCCCTTTAAAATAAAAAACACCCCAACATGAATTTTGATTTCCTTTCAAATAAAACCCACTAAACAACATTTAAAATTACTATGAGTAAACCAAAATAAGAATTACATTATTTGTTTAGTATGAAATAACTTCGTATCAAATCATAAGGGATCATTTCAAAAATAACAATGGTCCAATTTTTTAATCATCACCATCACACACTATTTGCAAACCATTTTAATTTCCAATCCAACACCATTTCAACACTTCAATTATTATTTTTAGGGGATAACATAATTCTTTAAATATATAATCTCATAATTATTTATGGTTGTGAAATTCCATTTAGCAATCATTAATCTAAATATATTATCCTATTTAATTATTTTAGACATAATTTTCTTTTTCAAACCAAGGATGTTTCCCAATATCATTTCCCATTACAAAAATCCACATGAATTTACAATCCCATATTCAAAGTAATTTTCTAAAATAATGAATTTTCTAGTATTATACTACTAATTTAGGTTGTTTAATTCATTTTCATAAGGAACCTTACATAGTAATAACAAGGCCTGATCTTTATAAATAGGGTTAAAGTTACCACATGACAACCCAATGTAACAACACAACACATGTACTTGAAAATAAAATGAGAGTATAAGGTAATTTAAAGTGACCACCTACCTCATTTTAAGTCTATTATATTTAATTCTCATCTTGTAAATACACTTCACAAGCTCGTGTAAGTCCAAGGGACAACGATCAAGCCACCCATGATCCAATATCATATTCAGAAAACAAACTTAACTAATTTTAATAAAATTTTAATTAAGTAAATACTTAAATCCAACTTACCAAGTTAATTAACTTAGGAATACATGGTAATTAACTTACCAGTTACTCAAATCACATATAAATTGAGACCGACACACTTAAGGAGTTCCTTGCTAAGCTATGAGCACAAAACTAGGCTAAATTCTAATCAGATGAAATCACACCCATAAGCAACAACATTAATGTTTTTTCAAAAAAACTTGAAAAAATAACTGAAAAAAACAAATTCATGAAAACTATGGGAAATAGTGTACATGAATTTTCTTGATACATACTATATCTTAGATTCAGGGAAGTCTTATCATCTCAGGGTGATTCCACCATTCTTTAGTGTAATTTTTTTACCAAATCCCCATTTAGAGAAACTAAAATTAGATAAATAAGTGGGGGGGGGGTAGAATGGAGTAATATAATTACTTTAGGATCTCAATATAAAGTGAGAATATTTTTAAATAATAATAATCAATGGGGATTAACCTTGGAGGAAGGGGAGAGGGAGGAGGAACCCCGTAGTTTCCTCTAGTTTGTAATGGGACCAAATAAATTATGGGGATATGGGTGGCCCTAATAAAATTATAGAGATGGGACCTAATTTAAAAACATAATAGGAGGAAAAAAACTGGCTAGTAGCCTCCATAATTTAGTAGATGGCTAACTGGTAAGCCTCCCCTAGGCCATCAGACAACTGGTGAGCCCATGTAGTGTGTAGGGCTTCTTCCCTTACCATAGACTAGCCTTTGGCCCTATATCAGCAAACATATAGTACTCTACTGATATATTGTGGCCCTAGGTCTTTATTCAGTGCATAATACTACATCAAACCACATTAAAATAATAATTATTCATTAAAAAAACCTGTCTTAGGGATCTCATCCTTCAAAATACTCTTCTAACCCTAGTTCTTAAAATAAACAATCTACTAAACAAAAGTCCAAATTCCCCATGGAAATTCAAACAAAAACGTACAAACTGGGTATTAAAAAATACTCACTATAACACATATAGTCTCCATAAATTATTGGTGTTTATCCAAAAGGATATTATGACCCATTCCAATCACCAAAATCTACTCATTGGTTGTGTTCCAACCCCGAATGCCCTATGCGGTTTGTAACACCCTAAGATTTTAAAAGAGGAACATCATGTTTGATAGAATATATGTCATAAAAAAATATTAGAAGAGAGTGTAAAAACCTATTATTTTATGATATATTTATTTTTAAATATATTGAATCTCTTTGATAGATTGTGATGCACAAAACACCAGGTTTAAACAAAATGCGATAATTTATTAAAATATTATTATTTAAACATGACCATTATAACCTAGACATTAATATGGATAATATGAAAAATAATAAATAAATTATAAAAAATATATGGTTTAGGCTTGTAAAAAATAAATTCAATGGTTATCTGTTGATTGGAAATATAATAAGAACCATTTAAATGAAAAATAAATGTTTTATTAAAACTATATTTTTATGAAAGATAGATTAGCCAATATTTTCACTCGTGATTTATAATTAATTTTTAATATTTTTAGAAATTATCTTTTTCAAAAAAAAATAATTTATAATTCTACATATCAAAATTATCTTTGGGTTATTTTTTGATAATTTAATGAAAAAATTAATTTTTTGAGGAATAGTGAAAAATACTAGTTTTTATTGAAAAATACATTTTAGTTTAAGTTATTTAAAAAGTTAAATTAAGTTTAAAATTGGGATTAATGTAAGTTATTTCAGATATATTACAATTTAACTAATTTTTTCCATTTTAACAAATTTGATATTAAATTTTTATATTAAAACATTCTATACTTATGAGAAATTTCCCTTTGAAAAACCGCTCTTTTATCTTATGTATAGTTTAGTTTTAAAATGAATTATTCCTATTATATGGACTGAATTTTGAAAAATATATTTTATTTTTGGAATAATAATATTCTATATTATCTAATAAGTTATACTTAATTTATCACTGTAATGAATAGTAAAATAGTAAAAATTAATTGTTGTAGTTATGGTAAAAAATGGGTTTATCGGGGGTTAAATTTGGTAGATAAGGATTAAAAATGACCTAAGGTTGTCCAAAACGTATTGGGTTTCCATATTTATACCTTATAACCTACAATGTTATATAATTATCCATTTATTTGGATTTTTACGTGATAAAAATTTGGGTATCACTTTTTCTTTTCAAAAATCCCATGTGTGTCATCTCCCACACTTAAAAAAGGCCTCCACATATAATCTCCTCTCTACACTTCAAAAAACCCTTGGTTAAGACAATATGTGACCAAATACCTTAATTAATTCGCTCCAAAAATTCTAGAGGACTTATTTGTATTATGAAACCCTCTTATGAAGGCTTTAGGTATAAACCTAAAGAGCCTCTCCAGAGAAGAGGGATATTTCTTAAACATACATATTTGATTTATTTATTCTTCAAACACATTAAAAACATATTAAAATATTCAAATATAATAAATCCCATATATCCTATATAATTATATTTTAATATTTTAATGTATTAACCTAAATCCATCTCCACTTCAATCAATGGGAAATGAAATTGTCAATCGTGGGTATGGAGGACTACCACCTAACAAACAGATGAAACTTGTTTTATATCACAACCTTTCATGGATAGATATAATGAAGAATTTTACATAATAAAATGATATTTATGAAATTATTAATGTTATTTGATAATTATATCACATATACTTTCTTAACTTATATTCTGTGGGAGATATAATAATGTCGCTCATGTGTATGACAATCTACAACCTCACAATGCGATGTGAATCATTTTTAACTTATTATTTACAAAAAAGGTATTAATGTAAAAATTAATGAATATATGTGAAATTTATGATATAAATATACATATATAAATATAATATCACATCTATCTCTTTACCTTCTAATCCTTAGGAGGATAACAACGTTGCCCGTGCAAACGTGTTGACTACCACTGCTACATAGAACAGTGAATTTTTTTTATTTTATTTTTACATGGATGGTAATAATTATGTATTTTATAACCATATATGACATATATGACATAATAATGATTTATTAAAGGTTAATTAATATTTATTTTCCATTTTTTCATCGTTTGAGAATAATGGAAATAGCGTTCACACGTACGTATAACCTACCATCTCCCTAAATGGTGTAATCCATTATATATATATAAATTTAATTTATTAATATAAAAACATATATACTAAATATATATGATATTAATATCATGGTTAAAATTCTTTATATTATTTAATGATGATAAAATTAAAATGACCATTTTTTAAAAATAAAACATACATTAAAAAAGAAACGACTATAACTAAAAACATTGGTTTTAAGAATGAATTATAAATAAACAAGTGATAAAAGGCTATAAGTAAATAATATATGATTATGATTCTTTAATATATTTATAATAAATATATATTTATTATAAATGATATTTAGACACATATGAAGCAAGTCGAACATGATGTAAGCGATTTCATCTCAATTTCCATTTCATTAGGACTTATTTGTTAATATGCACCTATTCACTTTTATGTGGTTTAAATACTTACCAATTTATTTATTTAAAATGAATACCTATTTATTAATTAATATTAATATTTTATTTCATGTTAATTCTTAAAGGTGTTATAATTTAAAAGATATATATGACAGAAAAATTATTGTACAATCTCACTTTTTTTAAAATTATTTACTTTCTCTTCAAACAATAAAATTCTTGTGATAAATTTTCATTAGAAACAACATTTAATTTAAATATCAATATAATTTTCTGATGTAAATAAAAAAATTTAAACCATATACCATTAATACATATGGTGTTTACATTGAAATTTATTTTATTAACTGGGGAAATATTGATAAATCTATATCGTTTACTCAATATAGATATTTGATGATAAATCAAAAAATAATACATCAAAAATACTAGGGTTAAATTCCTAGAAATACCCATGGAATATTTGTGATGGAGGCAGCGATTCTGGAATTACACATGTAGGTGGTGACGTGGGTGTGATGCGGGCATGTAGTGAGGCTTGGAAGATTTTTAGGCGTGAAATTACATTGGGTATTGTATCCATGTTCATTGTCAACATAGCCTTGGGCCTATGGGTTATGTAATGTGTTTCCATATACCCAAATATAAATAGGTGTTTTATTTCATAATAAAAAGATGTTATGACCTTAACTTAAAAAAATTAATGCTTTGGACATGCATTTATGGGTGGGTTGTGGTTATAGATATCCCCTTACTATAGTGATATATCTCAAGAAACAAATGAGTTGTCTAAATCAGATGGGTTTTTACCAATACGTTTTTAAAATTTATTGTAAATATTCTATATTTTAGAGTTATTTGGATTCCTAAGTTCATAATTTCCAATAATTAATCATTTCCTTCTTTGAGAATTCAATTATTATTTCTCTCTATGATATTTTCACAATGATATTATCTATTGATGAATTTAATTACTATTTTATTGATTAAAATTTATATGTTCTCAGTTAGTTTCCTTTACATATTTATTATTCCTTATTTAATTCTATTATTAGCTATTAAATGGAATGTTTTTTCAGTTATTGACCTTGAAATTTTATTTATTCATTTTCTAATCATGATATTCAAGTTATTGATTAAATTGAATTTTAGTTCAAATATTTACCTTACCATATTGTTTATTCCATATCTGATCATGATAGTCATGTAATTGATTAAATGGAATATGTGTTCAAATATTCTCATTTACTTCTTCTTTATGCCTAATGCAATCTTAGTAGTAAAGTTATTGATTAAATGGAATGTGTGATTAAATAATTATCTATCCATATTTTTTATGCCTTAACTAATCATGATTGTCAAATTATTTATTAAATATAATGTGTATTCAGATATTTATCTTGGAATATTGTTAATGAATTATCTAATCATGATAGTCAAGTTATTAATCAAATGGAATGTTTACTTAGAAATTTACCTTTCTATATTATTTATTCCATATTGATTATACTTAATTTATTCACACTATATTAAACTTCACATAAATCTTACTAAGAATTTGAGTTCTCCATTATTTTTTCTTTTCCTAAGTATCTTTGAAGGTTATCATGAATGATATGAATGTATATGATATAGGGGGTAATGATATTACTAAAAAAAGTTGTGTTTTAATTTGTGTTTTCAAATATCATATGGGAATCATGTATGCATCTAGTTTACCAAGAAAACTAAAAAATCTATCATTTTAAGATGTGATCACTTATATTTAGTTCCAATTTAATAAAGTATATGGTAACTTTGGTTTACTGGAGTCAGGGTCAATATAGTTGATATTAGAATAAGTTTAGTAGAAACCTTGGAAACTAGATGTAGGAAAACATAGATTATAGAACTTAACCCTAGGATAGACATTGATGGTATATATAGATGAACATCCTAAATCTTTAGTAAGATAGATATTATGTGGTTTTTCCTATAAATATATCCATGTTTGGATAGTAAAAGTGCACATGTTTTTGGTACTGATGTACCTAGGGGTAAAAGCTCTCAAAAAAGAATATTGAGCTTGACTTGATCATTACATGGTACATGAAAACATGCATTACTATGAAACTTGTTTGATGCTCCCAATGATTATGATTTAGTTAATTAAAATATTTATTATAAACCATCCTGAGAAATTAGAATAGATTATGACCACAAATTACCTAGGATAAACATAAGGTTTGAGATATTAAAGAGAATACATCATTATTTAGACATCATATAAAGGATTATTCATGATTGTGATTTCCAACTATGGTTGGTGATTCTCACACTGTATTTTTTTGGTGGTAGTCAATAGATGGAACTAGAAGGAGTTGATTTAACATTGAATGTGATAGAAAATGTGTTGATAAGAAACAAAATAAGATTATGATAAGGGTGACGTATATTGTTATTATAAATAATTAGTTATCACGATATATGATTAACAACTTTCACCACAACCAAATATTAGACATTCCAAAGAAGATAATGATGTAGTATAATAATATCTTGAATGACGAATATAATCGAGGAAATAATTCTAGATTTACTTCATTTTAGAAATGTTGAAATGGAAGCCTAGGATATTGTATCAAAGGAATACGAAATTTTTTATGTGTGTAAAAGAAGGAAAAAATAATGTAATTGAAAATATATAATGAAAGGTTTAGCTAACATAAGGGATCATAATAATGGTCTCCCTAAGGTTTTATCGATGGTTAAATGTTTTAAATGCATAATGTAAAGGAATTATTTAAATTGATGTCGTAGGGAAAAGATTATGAATGTAATTAAAATGTTTGTAACATTTTTCTTATTATGAAGAGATTACAAATGAATTATTGAAGGAATGACGTATTAAGGAATAAAATGATGAATCCTAGTTAATGTATTACGAATGAAGTGGAATGATTAATGAGTTTATTTTTTGGATTTAATAATTACATTATAAGAGTATTTTATCAATGAAATTCAATTTATAAGAATTATGAAATGTATAATGATTGTATTGTTGTAATTTTTATTTAAGGATTTGAAAGCATATGTTTAATAGTACTGATGAATAGGTAAAGTGATTCAGTGTCAAGTTGATATTTTTGGAAAACACATGATTGAGGGAAAATAACTCTTAATATTTTCTCGATGATGAGATAAAAATGATAATGATTTATTTATAATATTGTAATAGTGACCATGAATTAAATTAGTGATTTTATGGATTATGTAATCTTTGATGAGGTTTACTCCATGTTTGGATTTATGGAATATATTCAACAACCTGAGATTTTATTTTTGGAAGAATGCATGTTTTCATTAAGATATTAATATTATAAAGGTATTCACATATTTAGTATCTAAAATTAAGATTTATATTATGTTGTTTGGGGAATCTAATGTGAAGTTGATTTTGGTAATTTAGTGGTCTTCCTTATAAATTTTTAAACATTGAATTTGTAAAAATGTATTCTTGATGACATTTAACCTAAACTATTTTTTGAATGTATTAAATTGAATTTTGGGTCTTTTTAGATAACTTTTGTTAACCATTTTGGCCTTGGAAAATATATATAGATAGGAGCAGTGACTTGTAATTAACTTTATTGTCCTAAAAATCTATTAAATGTTAATTTTATTTCTTTAAGAACAAAAATTCATATTTAATATTAATTTATTAGAGTATTATATGATGTAAGAATTGATTGAATCAAATAAAAATGATGAAGTTATGCATATGAAACATAAATATATCAATTAAACATAGTTCCTATAAGGACCCGACATTAAACATTATATAATATTGAATTAAATGAATAATTCTCATTGAGGATCTTTTAAGGTTTAGAGTTTATGAGAATTAGGTCATTATATTTACATAACAACATGAATATTACATTAAGTCATTTTTACCCAGTATCCATTTTTTCCCAAAAAATAGAAACTATTGAAAAAATAACCATGTCTAGTTCTAGGTTTTAGACATCATGAATTTTCCTTGATCCCATCCTTGACCCTATTCATCTTTAAGTCCTGGGAAAACATATCAAAACTTGGGATGAGCATAAAAAGCTCAGTAAGGGTTATAAAACAATGAAAGAAAACATTTGTTCATTAATACATACAAAATAAAAACTCTTTTACTTACCTCATGAAAACATAAGATTTATGAATACCACATAGAAATCATAAATCATAAAGTTAACTTGTGACATCCATATCATACTTACATTTTATCTATCACAGCTACATAGGGAGTTACTTTGGAATACCCATCACAGTATATTCCAAAAATATCATAGCAGAAACATTCACGTTTACCTTCGTCACGTTACCCAATGAATTGGAGAGCTATATCGGGCTCACTCTCCCTAGGTCTATAATAGAACCACCCGTATACATAAATAATGCCCAAGAACCATAACATGATCATAACACATAACATAAGAATAAAAGACAGATAACATTTCCACATTGCAATAAGAAAATATAATTTCAAGATATTGAAATAAAAACTCCATTCTCAAAATCATTTTCAATTCCAAAATATGTAAAAAGAGTATATGGTATTTATTTTTCCTTTTCAAAACATTCCAACTTGTTATGGAAGCCAAAGATCAAATAATAATCGTGGGGGAGGAAAGGTCATTTTCACCACTAACGTTAAAAAACATTCATTTTTTTAATTTAGTAAAATGATTCGTATAAAAATATTCCCTTTGAATTAAATGAAAAGTAAAAGGGGTGTATACACTGTATAAAATAAAGTGGTGTATAAAACTAAATATACCTCAATGAAAGGAGATTGAGATGAAGTCCCTTACCTCGTGTCTGACGTGACTCAATCGTTGCTTAATCTCTTGAAAAATAAACTAAAGTTAATTTCTAATTTCTTAAGAACCTGTTAAAGTTTATTATTCATTTTATATCACTTATTACCAGGTTATAAACATTATGTAATCATTTATGTTAATAACGTTCATTTTGTCGATATTTGGTACTTGAGTCAAAAATGAACTCCTTATAATTACAAGTTTCCCATGTGGTCAATAGTACATTATATTCAGAATGTTATTCATGATTTAGATATCTTATATATCATATATATCAAATATATCAAATATATACATGTATTTATAATAGTACCCAACATTTGGAGGTAAGAAATGAAATGCACCGTTCATGGAGACGGTAAGCCGTATGTACGCATGAACACTACTTTCACTTATATTTCTTATTTTAATGGAATTAAAACATACTTATACATACATATATTAGAATTACAGTATAATATCATATATAATGTCATTAAATATATCTTTTATACATCTCACATAAGGAATTAACGAGTCACATCACTTTGAGGGGACGATAGTCCGCATTTCCTCAAATGAGATTATCGTATTTACCCACTATGGAAACCATAAAGGCGTGATATAAATGGAAAATAGAGAAGAATAAAGAAAACATAAACATAATATATTTCATATATAAATATAGTTCCATCATAATGGCCACCATGAGAGGTGGTAGGAGATAATTGAACAATCATTGTTTTATAAGGCATTAGTTTACTATTCACAGAAACATTATGTACTTCACCCATTAGATGGAGGTGTGTGTAAGTGTAGATTGAATCCTTATAATAAAAAAATTCTAGTATATTGAGGATACTGGTGTAGTTACAAATGAAATGAATAAAAATAGTATAGTTGTTGGAGAAGTAAAATAAAAGAAAAGAAGTTAAGAAAAACTGTTACCTTTAATTTGGGTAACTTCCTTTGGTTTGAACCAAAAGGACTTCTTAAAGTGCCTTTTGAAAAAGGTAAGGCTTCTAGGAGGAGGAGAGGGATATAGGGAGCTTAATTGGGCAGAGTTTGGACGAGCCAAAATTCTTGAGAGGTGTGAGGAATTGGTTATAAGTGGTATCCTTTTATAAGGGAGTGGAAGGACTCTTTAGGAAAGTGTAAAAATATTATTTTATTATATAATGATATTCAGTTTCTAAAGGTCCATAAATCATTAGAGTCGAATATATGATGACTCATGGTCTTAATAAAATCATCCAATAAGAATTGGATAGGGTTTAGATAATATTTTAATCATTTTAATCTTATTTATTTAAATCATTTATTAATGAAGTAAATACTGCATCATTATTGTGTCATAAATAATTTTATTTATTAAATGTATAAAAATTATAAAAAAAATAGCATGATGTAATAAATATTATTATCTTTACAATGAATATTTATAGTAGAGAATATCACTTATATAACACCATGTAAAAATTAATTTACCAAGAGATATTTGTTTATGTCATTTTTGTTTTTACATTAAATTAATAAATCTAAATTACAATTATCACTCCCAAGTGGCTCAAAGGTGTCCCAAAATCGACCCAAAGATGCACATGGTCGTAAATGATTCAACCAATAAGTTTTTCACATGTGTTAAGGTAATTGTGAATTATTATAATATTCTTTTTACCTTGAATTGCCCTATTTACCTTTAACCGCGGTAAATAAAAGTCAAAAGTTACTATTCACCAAAAATTATTTTCGTCTTATTGAACCACATTTTACTACTTGATGACAACCATGTATGTCAGATTTTTGAAATTCAATTCACAGAAGTGGTAAAATTTCATTTAAATGAAAAAGTCAGTTTTTTTAACTATTACTAAGTTGTTTCACTATTCATCAAAAATTAATGTTTTTCAGAAAAAAACGAAACATTCCGCCTAAGAAATAATTTTTATTTTGAATTAAAATATGATATCAATTTTACCAAACAATAAACATAAAAGTTGCATTAATTAATTTAAAATCAAGTCTCGTTGTTAAAACAAATAGAGTATTTTTAAGAAACAATAACTCTGAAAATATTGACACTTGTTTAAGTCCAATTTCAAAGTGAAATTAATTATAATTACAATCATTGGATTAAATGGTAAAAATATATTCTAATTAAAATTTAAAACCAATTTAAATGTTAATCTAACCATATAAATAAATTAGATTAAAACGCAGTTTTGAATTAAAATACAATATTTTTCACTATTCATAAAAAATGAACTTTATCGGAAAAATCCAAAAAAAATTACACAAAGTAAATTATGATGTCCCCATTATAAAGAACGATTTTATTTGGTCATATAGAATGTATTAAAGTGACAAAAACTAGATTTAAAGAGGGTCACCATTAAATGGTGGTAAATCGACCATTTAAGGTAAATTATGCTTAAAATTAGATTCATTCACATTTTAAGCCTCTAAATATTATTGGATAAATGTAAATACATTTAACAAACATGTACAATCATATTGTAGTTAGTTTTGTTCATTTTTTACAATATAATAGCTAGGAGTTAACTACCATTTAAAATAATAATATTATATTATTAGTGTGTAACGTAAGATTTCAAAGAAACCCGTTGTTGTGTATCGGGTACACAATCAAACAAATCAACCCCTTTAAAGTAAAATTAATCTATAATTCACAAATATTAATAAATATAAAATATTTCTTATTCTTTATTTACCTGGGATGTTACATTCTTCCCCCTTTTGGGAATTGTGTCCTCGTAATTTTACCTATAAAAATAAGCGGGGGTATTTATTCCTCAATGATTTTTCAGATTCCCATTTTTCCACTTCAACCATATGGTTTTTTCACAAAACATTTAACTTGTGAATTAACTTATTTCACAACACTTTCTCTCTTTATTCAATAATCTGGACTGGTTGTTCTTGATAAGAGAGATTATCTTCCAACGGAACTACCTCTGGGCTCAAAACATGAGATGGATCTGGCATATACTTTCTCAACGTCGAAACATGAAAAACATTGTGTACCTGGGATAAACTTGGAGGTAAAGCCACAATGTACGCAACTGATCTAACTTTCTCCATAATTTCATAAGGTGCAATGAACCTTAGGCTCAACATTCCCTTCTTACCAAAATGAATCACACTTTTCAATGGAGAAACTTTTAGAAATATGTGATCACCTACCTCAAAAGAAATATCCTTCCTCCAGTTATCTGTATAACTTTTCTGTCTGCTCTGAGCTGTTCTCATGTACTTCTGAATCAACTGAACTTTCTCTACCATATCATCTACCAATTCTAGTCTAATCAGCTTCCTTTCACCTACTTCATCCTAAAAAGCTTGAGTTCAACAATGCTTTCCATATAATTCTTCAAATGGAGCCATCTGTATACTGGAATGAAAACTGTTATTATATGAAAATTTAACCAAAGAAAGATGTTGGTCCCAACTTCCCTGATAATCTATCGAGAAAGCATGTAAAATATCCTCCAATTTATGAATTATTCGATCTTATTTCTTATCCGATTGAGGATGAAAAGTTGTACTAAAATTTCATTCTGTACCCAACAACTTTTGAAGGCCTTTCCAAAAGTTAGAAGTAAACCTGGGATCACGATCAGATATAATGGAGAGGGGAACTCCATGAAACCTAACTATCTCTTTAACATACAAATGATAAAGATTATCTAGAGAAAATTTATCTTGAATAGGAAGGAAATGAGCAGATTTAGTCAATCGATCAACAATAACCCATATCGCATTATTACCTCGAGATGACTTTGGTAATCCAACAAAGAAGTCCATGGATATATTTTCCCATTTCCACTCTAGCATTGGTAAAGGCTGAAACATCCCTTTTTGGTAACTTCCGCTCTTTTTTAACCTGCTGACAAGTCAAACACTTCATAGTAAAATCATAAATATCCTTTTTCATTCAATCGCACCAGTAAAACTCACAAAGATCTCTGTACATCTTAGTACTACCAGGATGAACTGAAAATGGGGAACTATGAGCTTCACATAACAACTCATTCTTCAACTATGAATCACAAGGCACACATAATCTATTTCCAATTCTCAAAACACAATCATTATCAATGTTAAATTCAGGAAACTTACCCTTCTGAACCAACTCTACATTTTTCTGTAACTCACTATCTTCCTTCTGTGATTGCTTAATTATGTCTGATAGAGATGATTTCACTGACACCTGATATAAAATAGAATAATTTCCTGCACCAAAAAATTCTATGCCAAAGTTCATCAAATCTAAAACTAATGGATCTTGTTCCAAATGTAACATGGTTAATTAAGAATTACATTTTTGACTCAAAGCATCAGCCACTTTATTTTGATTTCCTAAATAGTAATGGATCGTGCAATCATAATCCTTGATTAATTCCATCCATATTCTATGTCTCATGTTCAATTCTTTTTGAGTTAATATATACTTTAAATTTATTTGGTCAGTATATATTTTAAATTTTACTCCATACAAATGATCCCTCCAAATTTTTAATGAAAAAATAATAGTAGCTAATTCCAAATCATGTGTAGGGTAATTTAACTCATGAGGTTTCAACTGACGTGAAGCATAAGAAATTATCTGATCATTTTGCATAAGAATACATCCAAGTCCTTTCAACGAAGCATCACTGTAGATAACAAACACACCATTCCTGGATGGTAGTGCCAAAACATGAGCATTCACCAATCTTCTTTTCAATACCTGAAAACAATCATCACATTATTTTGTCCAGATGAACTTAACACCTTTTCGACTTAATTAGTCATTGGTCTAGATAACCATAATAATTTTTCAACAAACCTCTGATAATAACCCACCAAACTAAGAAAACTACAAATATAGGTTATATTTGTGGGTCTTGGGCAGTCTTCAACAACTTTTGTTTTAGTAGGATCAATAGTTATGCCATTTTTTGAAATAATGTGACCAAGGAAAGAAATTTACTGTAACCAAAACTCACACTTGTTGAATTTCACATAAAGTTTATTTTATTTTAAGGTTTTCAAGATAACTCTTAAATGACTTTTATGCTCCTCTTTACTTTTAGAATAAACCAAAATATCATCAATTAACACCACCACAAACTTATCCATGAACTCACGGAAAATTCTATTCATAAGATCCATGAATACAGCAGGTGCATTGGTTAACCCAAACGGCATAAATAAAAACTCATAATGGCCATATATAGTACGAAAGGAGGTCTTCAGAATGTCTTCTTCCTTTACTTTAAACTGATGGTACCCCGATATCAAATCAATCTTTGAAAAATACTGAGCTCCCTGGAGCTTATCAAACAAATCATCGATATGAGACAAAGGATACTTATTCTTAACAGTGATGTTATTCAATGATCTATAATCAATGCAAAGTCTCATGGAACCATCTTTCTTTTTAAGAAACAATATAGGAGAACCCCTTGGTGATGTGCTAGGTCTAATGAAACCTTTATCTAATAACTCCGACAATTGCTTCTTTAACAATAAAAGTTAAATTTGAGCCATTCGATAATGGGGATTTGAAATTGGCTTAGCATCAGGAACTAAGTCAACATTAAATTCAACTTCTTGCTTAGGTATAATACCAAAAAACTCATCAAGAAAAACATCAAGATACTCATTTACCACTAGAGAATCATTAATCTAAACAGTTCTTTTGATTTCAACAATATATGCAAGGTAACATTCATTTCCATCTTTTACTAGTTTCTCAGCTTCCTGATACGTTATCAAAAGAAAGGGTTCATTCTTGTACTCAAACTGAACATCATTCTGAAAGGAAACCACTTTAGCTCTACAGTCAATCTTAGCATGATAAACAGAAAGCCAATCCATTCCCAATATAACATCAAACTCTACTAGTGGAAAAACAATAAGGTTTGTAGTTGTATTCTTTCTGCACACAAGGACATGAATGTTCTTATGTTTTCTTTTTTATCTCAACATTTCCTCCAGCTATTTTTATCGTAAGTTATGTATTCATATCTTGAGATGGAATTCCTAATTTAGTAGAAAGCTTCTCAGAAATGAAAGAGTGTGTAGAACCTAAATCAAACAACACATTGGAATAATCTGAACAAAAAATAGTGTACCTGATACAACTTCATTTGATGACCCAACATCTGATGAAGTAGTTTCAAAGGATTTCACCACCCCTTTCTACTTGTAGTCTGGCTGCTTTCATTTTGTTGAGTTCTTTGTTGAACACTCATTTGAATAATAACCCATTTCATTGCACTTAAAACATTTTACTAACTGTAAATCAGGTTTTTTCTTACCATTACCCTGATCTTTTTAGTGCAATTATGAGCCTTATGTCCCATTTTAATACATCAATATCACTTAATATAATTCAAAAGACATTCCACAACAATATTTTTACCACAATTTTTCACAATCTGTAATCTTAAGTTTCTTACCATCAGACTTTTTGAAGAGTTCTTCCCTTTCTCCTTCCACCTCGACCTCTTATTCTGTTGTTTTTCAAAGAACACATGATCATCAACAACTTCCATTTCCACATTCTCTGCACAACGGACAAGTTTTTAATAACTTTTGAACTCATGAGAAGCTAATAACCTTCGATAATTTGGCTTTAATCCTGAGTAAAAACTGATCTCGTATGAAATTTTTAGCATACCTTGCGAATCGGGTAAATTTTTCTTCATAAGACACCACTGAGTCATCCTCTTGCCTCAATTCCAAGAATTGTTTTTCCATCCTAAGATGAACCACCTTAGGAAAATATTTCTCAAGAAATATACCTTTGAATTCACCCCAATTGAGAGCATCAATCTCCTCACTATCCATGATATTTTTCACCATCAACGACCACTGATCAAGTTCTCCATCAAAACTGTAAACTGCGAGACTGACATTATGATGTTCTGAATGACCCATGACTTCGAAAATATTTTCTAATGCTTTAATCCACCCTTCTCCTAGTGCCGGATTAGATGATCCTTTGAATTATGGGGGATGTTTCCTCATGAAATGCTCCACTACTGACATGTTCCTCTATGGTTGATCTGGATGATCTCGTACATGGATACCACCACCATTTATAGCCTGAGTCAACTATTCCATCACTAAAACAAACTTTTCAGTTTCGAGTCCGACCAGCTCAGGTTTCTGATTTGGAAGTTTGTCTTCCTCCTGATGTCATCCCAATATAACTGCCTATTTCCTCTGTGGAAAACCATTCTGAACACATAAATATCTTAGGCGAAGCAACATGGTAATCTGGAAATGCTATATGATTTCGATATTAACATAAATTACTTTATGTATGTTAATTTAACAATTCCCTAACTCCTAAAGTTATCTAAACCGACCTTGTATACCAACTATAAGGACCCTCCCTTAAACATTACATAATATTGAATTAAACAAATAATTCACATTGAGAATCTTTTCAGGTTTAGAGTTTTAATGAATCAGGTCATTATATTTACATAACAACATAAATATTACATGTATACAATTCTACCCAGTATCCATTTTTTTCCATAAAATAAAAACTCTTGAAAAAAAGGTCCATGTCTAGTTCCAGGTATTAGACATCATGACTTTTCCTTGATCCCATCCTTGAACCTATTCATCGTTAAGTCCTGTGAAAACATTTGAAAACATGGGATTAGCATAAAAATTTCAGTAAGTGTTATAAAACAATAAAAGAAAACATGTGTTCATTAATACATACAAAACATAAACTCTTTTACTTACCTCATGAAAACATAATATTTATGAATAACACATAGAAATCATAAATCATAAAGGTAACTTGTGGCATCCATATCAAACCTACATTGTAGCTATCACAACTACATAGGGAGTTAGTTTGGAATATCCATCACAGTATATTCCCTAAATCACTTAGGAGAAACTCTCATGTTTACCTCCGTCATGTAACCCAATGCATTGAAGAGCTATCTTGGGCTCACCCAACCTAGTTTTATCATGGAACCACCCATATACATAAATAATGCCCAAAAACCATAACATGATCATAACACATAACATAAGCATAAAGGAAAGATAACATTTTTACATTGCAATAACAAAATATCATTTCATGATATTGAAATAAAAACTCCATTCTCAAAATCATTTTCAATACAAAAATACATAAAAGAGTATATGGTATTTATTTTTCTTTTTAAAAATATTTCGTCTTATTAAGGAAGCCAAAGATCAAATAATACTCGAGGTGGCGGATAGTTTGTTGTCACCGCTTACGTTAAAAAAACATTCCTATTTGCCTTTTAGTAAAATTATTTGTATAAAAATATTCCCATTGAATGAAGTGAAAAGTCAAAGGGGTTTATACACCGTATAAAATAAAGTCGTGTATAAAACTAAATATGCCTCAATGAAAGGAGATTGAGACAAAGTCCCTTACCTCGTGTCCGACCTGACTCGATCGTTGTTTAATATCCTGAATAATAATCTAAAGTTTATTTCTACTTGAATAAGAACCCTTTTCAAGTTTATTATTCATTTTATATCACTTATTACTATTTAATAAACATTACGAAATCATTTAAGTTAATAACGTTCATTATGTCGATATTTAGTACTTGAGTCAAAAATGAACACCTTATAATTACAAGTTGCCCATGTGGTCAATAGTCCATTATATACAGAATTATATTCATGATTTAGATATTTTATATATCATATATATCCAGTATATACATTTATTTATAATAGTACCTAACATTTGGAGGTAAGAAATGAAATGCACCGTTCATGGAGACGTTAAGCTGTACGTACACAAGAACGCTACTTTCATTTCTATTTATTATTTTAATGGAATTAAAACATAATGATAAATAGGTATATTATAATTATAGTATAATATAATATATAATATAATTAACTCTATCCTTTATACATCCCACATAAGGCATTAACAATCCACATCACTTTGAGGGGGTGGTAGTCCGCACTTCCTCAAATGAGATTATCGTATTTCCCACTATGGAAACCATAAAGGCGTAATATAAATGGAAAATACAAGAATAATAAGGAAAACATAAACATAATATATATCATATATAAATATAGTTCTATCATAATGGCCACCATGAGAGGTGGTAGAATTTAATTGAACAATCACCGTTTCGTGAGGTGTTAGTTTTTCATTCACAGAAACATCATGTTCTTCACCCATTAGATGGAGGTGTGTGTAAGTGTAGTTAGAATCCTTCTCATAATAACATCCTAGTATATTGAGGATACTGGTGTTATTAAAAAATAAATGAATAAAAATATTATAGGGGTTAGAGAAGTAAAATAAATGAAAAGAAGTTAAGAGAAACTGTTACCTTTAATTTGGGAAACTTCCTTTGGTTTGAACCAAAAGGGCTTCTTAAAGTGCCTTATGACAATGTTAAGGCTTATAGAAGGAGGATAGGGATGTATGGAGATTATTTGGGAAGAGTTTGGATGAGACAAAAGGCTTGATAGGTATGAGGAATTTGTTATAAGTGGTCTCTTTTTATAAGGGAGAGGAGGGGCTCTTTAGGAAAGTGTGAAAATATTATTTTATTATATAATGATATGCGGATAATGAAGATCCAAAAATAATTATAGTTGAATTTAAGAAGACTAATGGTAGAAATAAAATCATAAAATGGGGATTGGATAGGTTTTGGATGATATTTTAATCATTATATTCTTATTTATTTAAATCATTTTTAATGAGGTAAATACTGCATCATTATTGTGTCATAAATAATTTAATTTATTAGATGTCTAAAAATTATAAAAAATTACCATGATGTAGGAAATATTTCTAGTTTTACAATGAATATTTATATTCAAAAATATAACTTATATAACACCATGTAAAAATTAATTTACCAAGAGATATTTTTGTTTGTCATTTTTTTCTTTATTTTAAATTAATTAATCTAAATTGTCATTATCCCTCCCATGTGGATGAAAGGGGTCCCAAAATCGACCCAAATATGCCCATGTTCATAAATGACTCAAAAAATAAGGTTTTTACATTTGTTAATGTAATTTAGAATTATTATAATATTCATTTTATCTTGAATTACCCTATTTACTTTTAACTGCGGTAAATAAAAGTCAAAGGTTACTATTCACCAAAAATTATTTTCATCTTATTAAACCACATTTTACTTCTTGATAACAACCATGTATGCCAGATGTTTTAAATTGAATTCATAGAAGCATTAGAATTTAATTTAAATTAAAAAGTCAGTTTTTTAACTACTACTAATTGGTTTCACTATTCATTAAAAATCGATGTTTTTTCAGAAAAATACGAAACATTAAGACTATGAAATAATTGATATTAAAAATTATAAAATTATGTATATTTTAACAAATTATAAACAAAAATTTTGAATTAATTAATTTAAATTAATTCTTGTTGTTAAAATAAATAGCCTGTTTTAAGAAATAATAACTCTCAAAAGATTGACACTTGTTTAAGTCCAATGTAAAAGTGAAATTAATTCCAATGAACAAAATTGGATTAAATGGTAAAAATAGATTCTAATTACACTTTAAAACCAATTAAAAAGTTAATCTAAAATATAAATAAAATAGATTAAAATGCAGTTTTGAATTTAAATACAATATTTGTCACTATTCATAAAAACTGAACTTTATCGGAAAAATTTCAAAAATTTACACAAAGTAAATTTTGATGTCCCAATTATAAAGAAGGATTTTATTTGGTCATATATAATGTATTAAAGTGACAAAAACTATATTTAAATAGGGTTCACCATTAAAAGGTGGTAAATTGACCTTTTAATGTAAATTATGCTTAAAATTAGATTCATTCACATTTTAAACCTCTAAATTTTATTGGATAAATGTAAATAAATTTATCAAACATGTAAAATTGTATTGTAGTTAGTTTTGTTCATTCTTGCCAATACAACGACTAGGAGTTAACTATCATTTAAAATAATAATATTATATTATTAGTGTGCAACGTAAGATTTCAAAGAAACCTGTTGTTGCGTATCGGGTACGCTATCGAACATAACAACCCCTTTAAAGTAAAATTAATATTTAATTCACAAATATTAATAAATATTAAATATTTCTTATTATTTATTATTTATTTAACTAGGATGTTACAGTTCCTTACGTTCTTAGTCTAAATGTGAAAGGAATTCATCAACTCTAAAATAATGATCTTGAAAATGAATGTTATCATAATACCTTCATTTCTGATGAATAAATTGTATTTTCACCCATAAAATATTTATGATTTTTTGGATTTTAAACTTACATGGATCACCCACTTTCTTTTTAAGAATGATCTCTATCTCTCTCAATACTTATTATTTCTTTTCTTCCATGTATACATATTCATCAATGTTCTCCTACATCAAAACCTAGTTATGTTTTAATATTGATGAACTTTGTAATTCCATTTATCTGTTATCAAGAGAAAGTTTTATTAACCAATTTTATAATGTAGGTTTCAAATTAAGGTATTTAAAAATTTCAAACACTTGATAAATGAGATCAATATTAAATTGCGAGGATGCAATTTGTTTAAGGGGCAGACTGTAACACTTTGATATTTTAAAATTGAAACATCATGTTCAATAGTGTATATGAGATTAAAAATCAATATTAAAAGAGATTTTAATACCTTGAGACTTTAATTTATATTTATTTTTAAATAAATTAAATCAGTTTGATTTCTTTTTATGCACAAAATAACGGGTTTAAAGGAAATACTATACTCTTTTAAAATATTATTATTTGTACATGAAATTTATAACATAACCATTAATATGGAATATATTAATAGTAATAATAAAATTATAAAATTTATATGTTTTAATCATATAAAAAATAATTCCAATGGTTATAAATTTGTTATAAAGAAATAAGAAATATTTGAAATAGAAAGAAATTTTTTCTAAAAAACTGCATTTTTCTGAAAGACGGAATAATTGCACTTTGCACACATAGTTCAAAATTAATTTTTACAAATTTTATAGAATGTATTTGAAAAACTAAACTTAAATTTTTATTTATACATTAAAAAATTATCTCGGGGTAAATATTTGATCATTTTTTGAAAATATCAATTTTATTATGAATAATAATAAATAATAAATTTTATTGAAAACTACATTTTCATTAAATTACTCACAAAGTTAAAGTATATTTTAAATTGGGTTTTAAGTAAAATTAGTTCAATTATTTTATAATTTATCAAATTTATTTCATTTTAAATACTTTCATATTTAATTTTTATATTAAAATATTATATACTTATGAGACACTTCTCTTTGGAAAACCGCTCTTTCATTGCATGCACGATTTGATTTTAACTTGAAAATTTCCACTTATTTGAATAATATATGAAATAATAGATTCCATATTTAAAATAATAAAAAATTATAATATATAATATGTTTAAATTATTTTTTTACCATAAGGAATAGTAAAAACAATAAAAATTAATTACTGCAATTAAGGTAAAAATGAGTTTATCGGGGGTAAAACTACGAAGATAAGGGTTAAAATGAACTAAAAATTCTCAAAAAACAATTTTATTGAAATATTTCGACCTTATAACCAACAATGTATTTGATACTAATGCCTTTTAAATGATTTTTACATGTAGAAAATGTGCATATCACTTTTTCTTTTCAAAATATCTGGTGTTGTCATCTCCCCCACTTATAAAACGCCCCAACATCTCCTCCCATATTTACACTCCCAAAACAATTTGGTTTAGAAAATAAATGAGAAAATAAACTTATTAAGTCCCTACAAACATCCTATAATATTTTTTTAATTATAAATCCCTATTTATTGGGTTTGAGGTATAGACATAAAATAACTTTTAAGAAGAGGTAAAATTATTAAACATGTGTATTTGTTTTATTTCTTCTTTCACATCTTTATAACCTTATTAAAATATGATATTATAAAAAAAAGTATATAATATATACCTAGATGTTATTATGTTTATGTAATAACCCATATCTATTTCCACTTCTATCAAATGGGAAACAAAACCATTGATCATTTGCATGGTGGACTACCACATCACAAACCCATGATATTTGTTTTCCATATCAACCTTTCAAGATTAGATATAAGGATTTATTAAACATATTTATATGATATTTATGAAATTATTTTTATATTTTAATTATTATATCACATATACCTTCGGATTTTCTATTATGTGGGGGATACTATAACATTGCTCGTGTGTATGGTGGGCGGCAGCCTCACGAAGCGATTTGATTTATTTTTTTCTTAAAATATGCATGAAAGATATAAAGGTTAAAATTAATGAATATATGTGATTTTTATGATCTAAAAATTATTATGGAAATATAATATCACATATAACTTCCTATTTTCCAATCCTTTGGAAAATAATAACATCACTCTTGCATATGTGTGGACTTCCACCTCAACATAGTGATGTCAAATATTTTTCATTGTATTTTTACATGAATGGTAATAAGGAAGTATTTTATTAATATAAATTATATATGTAAATATATATATTAAATAGTAATTATTATTTTAATATGAATTCAAATTTATTTTCCTTTGGTTCTATTCATCTAGAAAAATGGAAACAACATTCATGCGTTTGTATGGCCTACCGTCTCCATGAATGGTGTAATAAATTTTCTATATCTAAAATTAATATATTAATATAAATACATATATAATTAATATATTTTAAATTTATATCATGGTTAAAATTATAAATTTTATATAACCATTATAAAATTAAAAGGAAAAAAATTATCGAATTAAAACATATATGAAATATGATACAATTATCACATAAAAAAGCGATTTCAACAAAAAATTATTAATAAACTAGTGATATCAGTATATAATTAAATCATATATAATATGATATATATTATTATTTTCAAATAATATATTATTAATAAACCTATATTTATTATACAAGAGGATCAGACAGATATGAATGAATTCAAACCCGTGGTAAGCAATTTCATCTTAATTTCCATTTCATTAAGATATATTTTTTAATATGCACTTATTAACTTTTATGTGAAATATATAAAACCAATTTGACATATTTAACATGAATAAATATTTAATCACTATGAGTAATGTTTTTTCAAGTTTATTCTTCAAGGGATTACGATTTAAATGTTACTAAAGAGGTAAAAATTATTGTAAAATCTCACATTATAATGTGATTCTTTACTTTCACATGAAAAATACCTTTCTTGTGATAATTTTTCATTGGAAACTAAATTTATCTTTAATATATATTTAATTTTATGGTATAAACAATTATTATCTATACTATATACCATTTTCAAATATGGATTTTACATTGAATATTATTTTATTAACATGGGGAATATTGATAAATATGTATCCTTTTCTGAATATAGATATTTGATGATAAAAAATATTAAATAATGAATTAAATAGATTTTTTAAAATACAAGTAATGATTTGGACATGAATATATGGGTGGATCCTAGTTATAGATATCACCTCAAAGTATTGAAAGATCTCATGAGGGAAATTAATTATCCAAATCAGATGGTTTTTACCTATAGTTTTAAACTGTCTTTTAAAAGGTGTTTAATGTAGAGGTATCATGATGTTTTAAATCTAGATGTCTAGTAACTATGAAATCATTTAATTTAGAATTTATTAATTGTTATTATCCATGATATTATCTGATTAATATTATCTATTTATGCATTTCATTATCAGTTTATTTATTAAATGACATTTGTTTTCAATTAGTTAACATACTATATTTATGATACTCTATTTCATGCTCAACTTATTTATTAAATAGAATGTATTTATAGTATTTAAAATTACATATTATTTATGACTTATCTGATCATGATAGTTAATTTATTAATTAAATAGAATTTTTGTTCAAATATTTACCTTTCTATATTTTTTATCTATTATCTAATCATGATAGTCATGTTATTGATTAAATGGAACCTATGTTCATATATTCACCATTCCATATTGTTTATGATTTATTGAATCATGATAGTAATGCTATTGATTAAAATGAAAAATTATTAAAATATTTAACTTCCCATATTCTTTATGCCCAATCTATTCATGATAATCAATTTATTTATTAAATAACATGTGTGTTCATATATTTACAATTCCATATTTTTTATGCTTTATATAATCATGATATTCAAGTTGTTTATTAAATGGAATATGTTTTTAGATATTTTCCAGGCCATGTTTTTATGCATTATATATTTATGATAATCAATTCATTGATTAAATGGTATGTGTGACCAGATAATTACCTTTACATATTATTTATTCATTATTCCTTATGCTTTATTTATTAATGATTACTTCAGATTTATATATCTCTTAATGAGCATTTAAGATGACCATTATTTTTTTCCTTGCCCAGGAATCCAAGAAGTGTGTTAAAAAGGATATTCAAGTATATTCTATAGGGAATAATGATATTCTAAAAATATAGGTTGTAATTTCATTTTGAAATTTAATATGGGAATCATGTATTTATCTTGATTACCAAGAATACTAAACTATTATGTCCTTTGTGATGTGATCAATCGTATCTAGTTCCAATGTAATAAAGTAGATACCAGCTCCAGGTTACTGGATTCAAGATTGTTACATGATTTTATAGAATAACATTGAATTCAAGGAGTTTAAATAACTGAAACACAACCCACTGCTTAAACTCACCATTGAAAAACCAAGACGGTGCTCACTGTATCCATTTTTTAAGAGGCACCTAATATGTACTCACCCAATTTCTCACTCAGATCATGGTTCTGTTGAAAATATGACATAGTTAAAAAGGAAAATTTATATCCAATACAGCATACACCATTTCAATTGAAAACCAAAATAATATACTGATGTTCCAATGACACACCAAATGTTATTTGTAATCCAACACACCTGATCTCCCATGAAACACTGATAAGAATCCAAAAAAACCTACCACTTTAAAAACTAAATAAAAACGGTGAATACCTACCATAATTATGTCACCAGTACACCAAACCATGATTACATAAACTTCCAAAGGCATACTAAAGTTTTCCTAGTATAACCAATGAATTATTAATAGGATTTCTAAAGAAATTCCTATTATTTAACACTCAAAATACCCTATCTAGGTCCATACCATACCATAAGAATTGATCACCCATCAATACCATATACTAGTCTATCATTGGTATTCAATAATGAATTTGTTGAATTTGACCTCATTTATCCACTGAAACAAAAAAATAGAACGTTCATCCACTGATCAATCTTACGCACCCCGACCCCCTTGCAGGGGTCATTTCTCTCTAACTGACAACCCATTTCCCAATATTGAACCATCCTTGCCATTTCATCCTGGGACCGTTTTCCATCATCCATTGGCCACACTCCCTTCATCATTGGACTTGATGGGAATATGATTTTGAGGCCTCACACCATTAATAATCATCATGAATGATAACCTAATAACCACTTCCAAATCATAATAAATTCTCCAATGAATTTTTCCAAAACACTATTTTTTAATGGGGGATATATCTTTAAAAACTGATGGTGTACTATACACCAATTGACTCAACCCTAACCACTCCTAGATCACCAAACCGAATAATATTTATCAAAAATACATGTGTTTATCTCTTACATATCTTTACTATTACATATAACATGCTAACATCTAATGAATAAATAAATGTTAAACCCCAGATCATCCACATCATCACACCAGATCCATTCATAATTTTTAACTCCAACTTTAGGGACTCCATGAATCTCAAATCTGACCCAAGAATCCCTATTCCCAATCCCATAATTAGTTCCAAATTGGTCCATATCCTACACATGAATTCTTTCTCATTTATAAATCATAATATTATTCTTTTATATCACTCAAACCACATAAAAAACTACACAACACATCTTTCACACACTATGGCCTTGAATATCCCACAAAATATCACCGGTTTTATACTCCTATGAATCCTGATGGGGATAATCTAACTTAAAATACTATAAGACACATTTTATAAAAAATAGAGAATCTAACTTTGACCATTGGCCATGCCTATACAATATTCCAGTCTCATCAAGAAAAAACAACCTTAAATTTTTTTCAAAACTGAAGACATGCCACTAATCCAAATTAATACACACAACCACCATAATATGAGTGCTATTATGAGACCAAGAGTTTATTACCATTATCTACACACTCTAGACATGAAAATCTTGGTAAACTATTGAAAATACTATTATTAACTATTCTAGTGGTCAATAAGGATATCAATCCGAATGACCTTTCCATCCATAACTAATTCCAAAACAAAAAACACCACATGGAATCCTCATACCCTTCCTCAAGACCATTTGAGGGTATCTAAAAACCTAGAGAAACCAAAAACCAATACTTCTCTCCCACCAGCCTCTAATATAACCTAACTATGCTTCCCATGAATCATTCTTTGAAAATTCATTTTTCCACACATACGTGATTCTCGGTCTACCCCCAAATCACATATCTAGAGGCACTCGAAAACTCAACAAATCCCTCACATAGGTCACCCTTAAAGGTTAAAATAAACAAACTAAAATATCTGGAGTCACACTTAAGAAATCCAGTAGGACCTCCCCTCTAGACCACACATCAAGCCTCACATATGTCACAATTCTAGGTGGCAGTCACCCCTATCTCAAAGTCACACCGCATCAAACCTACCAATCACACACTACAGTGTCTCACATTTTTGTCCAAGTCTATTCCAACTTACCCACTTTGAGATCATACATAAAAAAAATATCTATACACTTTCACATCACACCAGAAATCAAGGACAATACTCCAACCAAGTTACAACTATAAAGGCTTTTTACTATCACAAACACCCCATATTGTAAGGTCTTAAAACCAGTGCTCTCACTATAGCCCCATTTACATCTTGTATCATAGGGATATCAAATAACTCATGCCCTATTAGTATCCACAACTACCCACACACAAGTTCAACACTAAACACCAAATAGGTTTTACTCATATATCTATATGGTTCAAAATTTTACACTTTTCTATTTTTTTAAACTCAAATTTCCAAAACAAAGGCTCATTTAAACAAATTGTAAATTACATGTTATAGATGAAAAAAATTTATAATTTTTACTTGTAATTTTATGAAACTGATTTTTTGTAATTAAAATCATGTAAATGATCACATAGTTTACTATTAGCCATTTACTTTAGCTAGAAATATTTATAGTTTGGGCATAGTAGATGCTGATTACCTGTTATAGTGATAAATTCTCTTTAAGTTGAAATTAGAATTTTTTTTGTGTATATATACTAATAATTAATCAAATTAGTTAAATAAAATGTCTTTTTCAATTTAAGGGATCATTTATGTTTGGATACACCATACAATTATAAATGAAAAAACTACATAATCAGATGAAGACACTTTAAATAACTTACCCATGTCATTATCGTGATCACAATCACAAATAGTTGCACGAATGAAATGTTAATAATATGTGACTAAAATGGTACAAGAACACCACCTATCCTTCCATACTAAGTGAAGTTACAAAATTTCATAACTTAATAAGAAAACAATCAAGTGTATCACTCATGGTGAAATCAAACAAACAGTAAAATAACACAACATGAACAATAATCCTACCCCAAAAAATATGAGCCTACCTCACACATAGGGTGGGTAGTACCAAATAAAAGTTCTAAAACATTTTAAAACACATACATACTATCTTATATTCCATTACAGAATAAAAAAAAGAAAAATTCCCTAATACCAATTTGTAATGTCCTGTCGACCCATAACACAAATCGATGCCCAGACCGATGGAATGCTTGAATACCTTAGGCACACCACACCATGGGCCAAGGGATGAAAAGCAGTAGTGTGGGTATATGGTGGGGATAATACCTACATATCAAAGTTGAAAAAAATATAAATAATACCAAACACATACAACATCTAAATAATATAGTAAATGGAATGAAATATGGACAAGCACTGAAAAATTTCAGGAATAAAATTATCTATTACAAAATGAAACTTAATAAAAAAAGTTATGAATCCATAAATTAACGATGGTTTTTAAGTACATAAAATTCATATTAATGCAAGATAAAATTATTGAAACCCCCCAAAAATAGTTTTGAGTCTTAGCCTGGTCCCAATTCCCATGATCCACCATAGCATCCAAATCCCATACCTATAATTAAGTAGCATCTTCCTGGGTACCCAAGTGTTATAGATACCTAAGTAGGGTTTGAGTATAACTCATTATTCCACATCTAATGATGTACCTAAAATAACTAGTTCATGTACTAAGTGAATGTGTTTGTTATCAAGACTAGAAAATTACAAGTATCACCATTGAAATATTTAATACTAAAGCATAGAACATATGTCAAACCCGGTCTCTGCAATAAAAATTGGGAGTGGAAGATGACTTATTCTTCCAATGATGGGTTTTCTTGGAGAATGTTGCAATGATAATTCCAATATATTTCTAGTCAAGTGTAATACACCCATACTTTTCTAAAAAAGTACCACCAAGGAGTAATATACCCATCTCTAGAGCCCAACCATTCCACATGAGGATTGGGTTTAACTTGAGTCCATCGAGCACATTCAAGTCCTCCCAAGGGCCTAGTTCACCCCATGTTTAAAGATTTTATCCAATTCCACCCAAGAGTAGAGTTCACTAAAGTTTTAAAGATCATAATTAAAATCAATATCCTTTCATTCACTAAAAAACCACATCAATAAGAATTTTCTATTTCTTTAAAATAAAACCAAAAAAACCACATTTACCATTTCGATGAATAAACCAAAATAAATATTTCATTATTTATTTAGCATGTAATCACTTCATATCAAATCATAAAGGATCATTTAAAAATATAAATAAAATGCTCCTTTTCATAAACCATTAAAATAAAACATTGTTAACAAACCATTTGAATTACTATTCTTACACCATTTCAATATTTGCATAATTATTTTTAGGGGATTACATCTTGCTTAAAAATTACACTCTCATGATTATCGATGGTTATTAAATTTCATTTCACAATTATTAGTCTAAAAATTATCTCCTCTTTAATTTTTTTGAATGCAATTTAATTGATTTCAAACCAAGGTGGTTTTATAACTTCATTTACCTTTCCAATAATTAATAGAAATTTAGAATTACATATTCAAGGTCAAATTCTAGAATAAGGTACTCTAAAGGAATCACTCTCTCATTTAGATTGTTTAATTATTTTTTAAATTAAACCGCCATGGTAATATAAAGGATTAATATTTTTACTAGTTTTGACGTTACCACATGAAAAACTAGATTAACCAAAAAATAAATGTGCTCGAAAATATAACAATACTAAGAAATAATTTGAAGGTGCCAAATATCACATTTGAAGTATCCTATCTTTAATTATAAAGCCAAAAAACCACTACATGAGCTTGTAAAAGACCAATAACAAATTCTTAAACCACTAAAGACCATATCTTATATTCAAATAACCAAATTAGTTAATTATAATCAAATAATAATTAATTAACAACTTAAATCTAACTAAACAAGATAATTCACTTTATTATAAGAGGAAATGTACTCACCAGACACTCCTATCACACTTATACTGAGACTAACCATCCATTAGAGGTCCTTGACAAGCTATGAGTAATAACCTAGGAAAAAACCATAATCAATGAAATATAATTTAATCAATAATATTTTAAAACCCCACCTAATGACATGACTCCCCAAAAAATATGGGTGATGACGTGGATGAGTTATCTTGGGAGAACCTCTATCAAGGATGAATAGAAGCCCCATAATCTCAGAATAATTCCAATATTATATGGTGGAATGATCACCCAAATACCTAATTATAGAAACAAATAATGGATAATTAAGTGGAGGGTAATAAAGGAATCACAACCTTACCTTATTACCTTGATCACAATCGATGGTGGTGCTAACACCCAAGAATCAAAGGAGCTTCACCTTGGAGTAAAAGGAGAAGGAAGAGGCACCCCTTGGAGGTATCTTACCCATAAGGGGGATAAAAACCTAAAGGGGAGGAAATAAGGGTGTACTTTATGAAATTTCACGGCATACCATCATTTAAAAACTACTTCAGAGGCCACCAGTGAGCCCATAAAATTTTCAAGACTTATTCCCTTACCCCTGGATAGCTGATGTCCATTTATTGGTCAGTTGATGGAATAATAGTATCTTGTTGTAGCCATAACCCATACTTTGGTGATTCCAGTTTCTCCCAACCACTTTCTGATCCTAATTCCTCATCCTAGAAACTCTATTTTGAGGGGACCGATCCATAAAAAATAATATTCCAAATCTCAGTACTTATAATTAACCATCCACTAAATGGAAGTCCAATTTTCCCATGGAAATAAAAACATGTATGTAAACACAGGGTGTTATAGAGATTTATGAATTAGTTCATATGGGGTAATCTAATTCAGGCATTTTCAACTCTACTCTATCCATTGAGTTATACTATAATTATTCTATTCATGTTGGTCCTCTTATGGATGATTTTTAGTGCTAACGACATGTAAGAACCCGTGTTTTTTCGAACAGTTGTTTTGTGTAGAAATTTGATTTTTTGCTATTGGATGCTCATGAGGGGTAAAATGGTCATTTTACCATAGCATCTGATCTCGGATAATTTTTCTGACAACTCCATTGGACACATAATAGGGTGTTCACCCTAGGACAAAAGTTTGGAGGAATTTTGAGCTGTTCAAATTTTGGTGGAATATTTAATATTTAATATTATTAAATTAAATATTAATTTATTCACGTGAGTTATTTTAGTGATAACTTTTAAATGGAGTGTCAGATTGAGATTTTTTCTACGCCGTTGATTCCGGAAGGGAGAGTTTAGCTTATAGAAGGCATAAACTCATGTCAGGCACTAGGGTAGGACCGTGCCCCTTTTTTTTCCCTTTCTTTTCTTCTTTTGTTTTATTTTCTCTCTCTTCATCCCTCCTCCTTCTTGCACACACACCATGTGTGGATTCTCTTTGGGCATGTCCCATGGGAGAATTGGGAGATCAAGGAAACGGGAGAGAAGGAAGGTGAGAGGGGTACGGATTCGAAGCCCTCGACGCGCTGAGTCGGCGTACGACATCCGTGGACTGTGAAACCAACCGAAGCGTCAGCGGTTTCTACCTGAAGGTAGGGCCATTTATGTTTTTACCATAGATCCCCTTTAAAGAATTTTTTTAAGCTTTTAGATCCTTATATTTCTTTCTGGTATGACCATGGGGCTCGATCTGTTGTTTCGGGGGCGAGAATGGGCTAATCGGGGGGTTTTTAGGGATTTCCCGCCAAAAAACCCAGTATACACGGCGTGTGTTCCAGGGGAACACGCCATTTGTTCATCCAGTTTTAGGAAGATGAGTTTCTTTAAGTACACGCCGTGTAGTGGTGGCCGTGTGACCGAACGTGTGGAATAGAACAAGGTTTTAGTGGTTTTTTGAAGTACACACCATGTACAATAAAGTACACGCCGTGTAGTGGTACATGGGCATGTGTTCGGGTGAAAATGGACACAGTGTAACTTTTTTTGAATAGTACACGCTATGTACAGAAAATTACACACTGTGTACTATTACACAGGCAGACCCTATGTGCTCTGGCCATGTACTCTGGCCATGTACTGCTCCAGCTTAGTAATTTTGGGATATCTTGGGCTCTAGAAGTCATAATTGGGCATGTGAGTAGTCGATTCTGATTTTCTTTCTACGTAGATTGAAATGGTTGACTCAATTTAAAATTTAGAGGTCATCTAAATGGGGTTTTGGGGTTTTATCTAAATAGAGGGGATTCTTCCTCATTTTATTGAGCCTAGTCGTCGCCTCAGGGTGAGACTTGGCGAGGTTGTTAGGTTGGGTGTTCAGAACAACTTAGTAGAGACCTTTAATATGAGATAAGCTGTGATCTATCTCCCATAACCTTTTCTTTAGAGGATTTTTCCCTAGTGAGACATGCCCTTCTGGCCTAAGAGGCCATGAGACTGGATTCTTCTAAGGGTCCCCTGAGGGATGCCTTGCTTGTATGCTGAACTCGGGAGTCCTTGTAGGAACTCTCTCATGTTTTCTTTGAGAGGACCCCTGTTATGGGTTGAAACTATTTTTTTTAATTCAAGGATCTTATGTAGGATTCCTTTTTGATAAGGATCCCGTGTAGTATTCCTTCTCTCTAGTTATCTGGAGGATCCTGAGTAGGATGACTCCTTGGTGTTTGACTTGTGGGACCCGGTGGGTGCCTGTTGTTTGACCGACCTGAGTTGTTACATTGGGTTGGGGTAGAGAAGGTGTTTAGGTGTCATCTAGAACCCATGACTATCTAGTAATTCTGTGGGGTTATGTTTTTTGTGTTGGTTTGGGTGTTTGGCCACCCTCACTTGTTTGTTTATATCTGACTTGGGCTATTGATGCTGTAGTTGTTACCAGAGGTGCTTTCTGGTTGGTGGATATTGAGCCTGACATGAGGCGTCTTCTTAATTGTTGGGATATCCACTTTTCCTTGTGTACCTGAGTTGTAGGTGGCTTTGTGTTTATTTTCCAACTATTGTGTGTTTTGTGCGTTTTTGAACTACGAACCCATATTTGTGGTGTCTTGTGGCTGAGGCCATGGCTATTTTAAATACTGAGAATTGAATAGGTAATTAATTGTGATAATAAAATGTTGTTTGGGGTCACTTCTTGGATCCAGGACTATCCTGAGGGGTGCGTTCCTCTGTTTAGCCGTTTGCCCAGGATACCTGAGGGTATTTCATGTTTAATTATGCATTACTTTTGCCTTTAAGGGAAATGTATATAAATTGAATGTTTATATGTTAGGAATGGAATAATTACTTGTTCTTGAGGGCGGTGTTTTACTATAGCCTGAGGGCGTGACTATATCAGCCTGAGGGCCATGTTCTATTTTACCCAAGGGGAAACTTTCGTGCCTGAGGTCTTGACTTCTGTGCCTGAAGGTGACACTTCGTATGCCTCAGGGTGAGATTCTGTTATTCCTGAGGGCGAGATTCTGTTATGCCTGAGGGAGAGATTCTATTTAGCCTGAGGGCGTGATTTTTTTTGCCTGAGGGCAAGGCTCTGTTTAGACTGAGGGCGTGGTTTTGTTTAGCCCGAGGGAAAGGTTTTGTTTAGACTGAGGGCTTGTTTCTGGTTGACTTGTGTAGAGATATATTTCCGGCGTTGGCCGAAGCAGGTACATGTCGATGGGATTACGGACCCAGAGATTGACTTAATGATACATGAGTTGAGTGGAACGATGTCCAGCTCAATGCCCTTGCACATGATGTCCAGGAGATCGGGCTTATGGTCCTAAGGATCGACTGTTGATGTGGTTTCTTGTTATTTGAATCACCTAATCATGAATATTAATATTTATGTATATATGTATAGGTATTGGACTATACATGTATACGTATATAGATATGGACATCCGTGGTGGAACTTTCCCAGTTGATAGGGATTGTATACCTTGAGTTCGACGGTGGTTCCATGTTTGGTTTACTTCCTTTTGTTGTGTTCCAGCTAGGCTCAGAACATTATTGTTGCATACACTTTTAGCAGCATAGTTATAGGTTGTTGTCAGGGTGAATTACTGAGATTTTTTCTCACCCCTGAACGTACACCTCATTGTACATGTAGACCTTATGTTTTCTTTTCAGGTTGAGTACAAGTTGCATGGTGGATAGGGATGAGGACCAGTGTTTCATGATTGAGTGGAGCTGCTCGAGTGGTACTACTGATCAGGCTGCTGTAGTTCGAAAGTGTTTGGAGATCGGGTATGTGGTTTGGCTCGAAGTTAGTTGCAGAGCCCCATACTTTTACATTCATTTTCTTTTGTACTTTATCTGTATGGTCGGCCCTATGGGTGACCAGTGTTGTATTGTATTGCATACCTGTTTGGGCTTTTACAGCATTTTACTATTACAGCTAGTTATGTTTCTGTTGTTTACTACTTCGACACTCTATTTAGTTTCCGCTGTATATGACACTTAGTTATTTCCTATGTTTTCTTACTCTAGTATGAGGGCATAGTCTCCCCACTATCACACCCTAGGCCCTCGCTGCTAGTCGGAAGCCTCTGGCATACGGGGAGGCACGCTTGAGGCCTTGTGGTGAACCGGCTCGGAGCACTGGTTTAGTGGCTTCTGGGTCGGGACATTACAAAGTGGTATCAATGGAGGTTTTCTTTTCTCAGTTTACTATTTGGGATATGGTAGACATGATTATTAGGAATGTGTCGGAACCTGTGATGGTTATCGGGCTAGTGCGTCGAGAACACTTGTTCTGGTAAGAAGTCCAGGTTGCCAGCATTTGGGATTTCTGTTTTGTTTTTGCAAAGATATAGTTGTATATGATTTTCACCTTGAGCGACACACATGTTGTGTGGTGTCTTGACTTACTATGGATCTCTGGATCTTGGCCTTTGCTAAGATTCCATAGATGGATTTTGACTCTTGGATAGCAAAGGCAAGAGGCTTCTCATGCATCATACTAGGCACGTAGGATTCACATCATATGGGCCCGCTAGTGTGAGTTTTTAATGACGACTGAGACCTTTGGGTCTGATTGCACATAATCTTTACCCTGATGGAAGGTTGTGTGGATCTACATTGTGGCATTTTTGTTGAGGCTTATGACTCAGTTCTCGTGCACAGGTGGTGCAGTAACCCCCGTTGGTCTATGTGTCACATGATGCCTTTCGGCTTAACCCTTATTGAGTGTTTTTTCTCGGGTCTGTGGTTATCTAGTAGGATCATTGATAATGATATCGATAGATACCAATGATTTTATTTTGAACTAGACCTTCTTGTGGTATTCTCGTATATGGATGCTGATGAGTGTCAGTTCCGTTTCTCTTCTACTTGGGTTGTGAACTCCAGGGATTAGTTCCTCTTGAGGATGCTCGGAGAGGATCAGGGCCCTCGTAGGTTGTGTTTTGGTTTTGAATTTTTGGGCGTTGTGATCTTTACCATCTTCTGAGAGGTTTTGTATCTTTTGGGCTTGGTGGTTAGACATTATGAACCAGTTGTGAGGATTTTTTTGTAGGGCTAGGTGGAATACCTAGGGACCCTTGGTTTTGACTCGAACCCTTATAGGTCGATGTCTATTTTGTTCTAGGGAAACCTATGTGAGGGTGGTTGACCCATTCCCGAATCTTGGTTAGGTTTTGGCAGGATGTTAGCACGGCTCAGAGGGAGCTGGATACTCCTTTTGTGAAATCTTAGTGTACTCCTATTAGAGATGATCATGGGCTATCATGATTCGTCTTGAGTATGCTGAGAGAGATTTGGCCCTACGTCGAGCTCCTTTTTATTTCTAAGGTTCATCCCTGTTGAGGATGGAATGTGCTCTGGTTGTGCTCTCAAAGCGGTGTAAGGAAAGCCATATGGTGGGGAGTGAACCATTGCCCCTTTGAGGGTGGTTATCCTTGTTTTGGTTAAACTTTAGTTTTTTTCAGGAGCTTTTGAGCTCAGAGTTTTCTTCAAAGATGACGATAAGGGTATTCTTATGGTGGGGAGTACCAAATCAGTCGTAGTTGAATATCTTCTATGTAGAAGGTAGTTGTTAATGCTATAAGGATGGTCGTCGGATAGTCTAGATATCTTGTTTGTGAAGATGCTCAGGTTATGAGTATGGTTTCTGGTTCTTTCACTGGGCTTCTCGGGGACGAGCTGGTTTATGGTGGGGAGTTTGTAAGAACACGTGTTTTTCCAGACAGTCGGTTTGAGCCGAAATTTGAATTTTTTCTATTGGATGCTTATGAGGGGTAAAATGGTCATTTTACCCTAACATCTGATCTCAGATAATTTTTCTGACAACTCCTTTGGACCCAGAATATGGTGTTTACCTTAGGACATGAGTTTGGAGGAATTCCGAGCTCTTCAAATTTTTTCGGAATATTTAATATTTAGTATTATTAAATTAAATATTAATTTATTCACGTGAGTTCTTTTAGTGATAAATTTTAAACGGAGAGTTGGATTGAGATTTCATCTGTACCGTTGAGTCCGGAAATTGGAGTTTATCCTAGAGAAGGCATAAACTAATGTCGGCCATCGGGGCCGGGCCGAGCCCCTTTTTCTTCTTTTTCTTTTCTCTCTCTTCCTCCCTCCTCCTTCTTGTGCACGAACCACGTGTGGATTCTCCTTGGATATGTCCCATGGGAGAATTGGGAGATCGAGGAAACGAGAGAGAAGGAAGGTGAGATGGGTACCGATTCGAAGCCCTCGACGCGCTGAGTCGGCGTGCGACATCCGTGGACCGTGAAACCAACCGAAGCGTCAGCGGTTTCTGCCCGAAGGTAGGGACATTTACATTTTTTCCCTATATCCCTTTTAAACAAGTTGTTTTATGTTTTTAATGTATTATATTTCTTTCTGGTATGCCCATGGGGCTCGATCTGTTGTTTCGGTGGTGAAAACAGGCAAATCGGGCGTTTTTAGTGATTTCCCATAAGAAAACCCCGTATACACGGTGTGTGTTCCAGGGGAACACGCCATGTGTTCTTACCATTTAGGGAAGATGAGTTCTTTTTAAGTACACGGTGTGTACTTTGGGTACACGCTGTGTAGTGGTGGCTGTGTGACCGACCATGTGGAATAGAGCACAGTTTTAGTGGTATTTTTGAAGTACATGCCGTGTACAGTAAAGTACACACCGTGTAGTGGTACATGGGCATGTGTATGGGTGAAAAAGGACACGGTGTAACTTTTTGTGAATAGTACACGCCGTGTACAATAAATTACATGCCATGTACTATTACACAGGCATGCCCTATGTGCTCTGGCCTTGTCCTCTGGCCATGTACTACTCCAGCTTAGTAATTTTGGGATATCTTAGGCTCTGAATGTCAGAATTGGGCATGTGAGTAGTCGATTTGAAGAGTTTTTCACGTAGATCAAAATGGTGGACTCCATTGTACATTTAGAGGTCTTATAAATGCGGTTTTTTCTAAATGGAGTGGATTCTTCCTTCTTTTATCGAGCCCAGTCGTCGCCTGAGGGTGAGAGTTGGCGAGGTTGTTAGGTTGGGTGTTCAGAACTAAATAGGTGAGACCTTTAATATGAGATGATTTATGATCTATCTCTCGTAACCTTTTATTTAGATGACGTTTCCCTAGTGATACGTGCCCTTCTGGCCTAAGAGGCTATGAGACCGGATGCTTCTAAGGGTCCCTTGAGGGATGCCTTTCTTGTGCGCTGAACTCGGGAGTCCATGTAGGAACTCTCTCATGTTTTATTTGAGAGGACAACTGTTATGGTTTTCCTATTTTTTTCTTCATTCAAGGATCTTATGTAGTATTCCTCTTTGATAAGGATCCCGTGTAGGATTCCTTCTCTTTAGTTATCTGGAGGATCCTGAGTAGGATGACACCTTGGTGTTTGACTTGTGGGACCCAGCGGGTGCCTGTTGTTTGACCGACCTGAGTTGTTACGTTGGGTTAGGGTAGATAAGGTCTTCATATGTCATATAGAACCCCTTCCAAGCTAGTAATGCTATGGGGTTATGGTTTTTGTGTTGGGTTTGTCATTTGGCCACCCTCACTTGTTTTTTTATATCTGACTTGGGTTGTTGATGCTGTTGTTGTTACCAGATGTGCTTCTTGGTTGGTGGCTATTGAGCCTGACGCGAGGTGTCTTCTTATTTGTTGGGATAACTACTTTTCCTTGTGTGCTTGAGTTGTAGGTGGCTTGGTGTTTATTTTCCAACTGTTGTGCGTTTTGTGCATTTTTGAGCTATGAACCCATATTTGGGGTGTCGTGTGGCTGAGGTCATGGCTATTTTAAATATCGAGAATTGAATAGGTAATTAATTGTGATAATAAAATTATGTTTGGGATCACTTCTTGGATCCTGAACCATCCCAAGGGGTGCATTCCTCTGTTTAGCCATTTGGCCAGGATACCTGAGGGTATTCCATGTTTAATTATGCATTAATTTTTCCTTGAGAGGAATTGTATGTAAATTGCAGGTTTATATCTTGGGAATGGCCTGGTTACTTGTACCAGAGGTCGGTGTTTTACTATAGCCTGATGGAGTGACTGTATTAGCCTGAGGGAGACATTCTATTTCACCTGAGAGAAACCTTTCGTGCCTGAGGGCTTGACTTCTGTTCCTGAGGGCAACACTTCGTATGCCTGAGGTTGAGATTTTGTTATGCCTGAGGGTGAGATTCCGTTATGCCTGAGGGTGAGATTCTGTTATGTCTGTGGGGGAGATTCGGTTTAGCCTGAGGGCATGGTTTTTTTTCATGAGGGAAAGGCTCTGTTTATCCTGAGGGTGTGGTTTTGTTTAGCCTGAGGCCAAGGTTCTGATTAGCCCGAGGGCTTGGTTCTGGTTGACTTGTACAGAGATATATTTCTGGTGTTGGCTGAAGCAGGTACATGTCGATGGGATTACGGACCGAGAGATCGACATAATGAGACACAGTTTGAGTAACACGACGTCCAACTCAATTACCTTGCACATGATGTCCAGGAGATCGGGCTTATGGTCCCAAGGATCGACTGCTGATGTGGTATCTTGTTATTTGAATCACCTAATCATGAATATTCATATTTATTTATATATGTATAGGTATGGGAGTATACACGTGTATTTATATAGATATGGACATCCCTGGTGGCACTTTCCCATTTTACAGGGATTATATACTATGAGTTTAATGGTGGTTTCACGTTTGGTTTACTTCCTTTTGTTGTGTTACATCTAGGCTGGGAACATTGTTGTTTCATACACTTTTAGCAGCACAGTTATAGGTTGTTGTCAGGGTTCCCTACTGAAATTGTTTCTCACCCCTAACTATACACCTTGGTGTACGTATAGACCTTATGTCTGCTTTTCAGGTTGAGCACGAGTTGCATGGTGGATAGGGATGGGGCCCAGTGTTGCATGATCGAGTGGAGCTGCTCGAGTGGTACTACTGATCGGGCTGCTGTAGTTCGACAGTGTCTGGAGATCGGGTACATGGTTTGGCTCAGAGTTATTATCAGAGCCCTATACTTTTACATTCAGTTTCTGTTGTACTTGTATCTGTATGGTCACCCATGTTGGTGACCAGTGTTGTATTGTATTGCATAGCTGTTCGAGATTTTACAGTATTTTATTATTACAACTAGTTTTTTTTCTATTGTTTACTGCTTCCGCACTCTGTTTACTTTCTATTGTATATGATACTTAGTTATTTCATATTTTTTCTTACTCTGGTATGAGAGAATAGTTTGCCCACTATCACACCCTAGGCCCTCACTGCTAGTCAGAAGCCTCTGGCGTACGGGGAGGTGCGCTTGAGGCCTTGTGGCGAACCGGCTCGGAGCACTGGTTTAGTGGCTTCCGTGTCGGGACATTACACAACACATTGGAACATGGAAAATTAATACTCTAACAATGAGGGATTCATATTTGATGTCTATTCTGGAAAAGGGAAAAAAGTTATTAGTTGACAATAGGGGTTTCTAGATGAATATGCGTAGGAAACTTAGGCCACATGTTGATATGGCCCGGTCCAGTTAGACAACCACCTCATATATTCAAAATTATTTATAACTTAATGATGAATTGAAAGAGGTTGTGGATATGATGGATGATAATTCAAGGAAGGATTTTGTTTCCTATAACAGGATTCGCCTATTTTTTGGAAATGTAATTACATTCACTTCTATCTCTAGGATAAATATACTTAAATTTTTTTCCAAAATATATTGAAATGGTTTAAGATGACCATAATTTTCTTGGGCATCCAGCTAAAAATTGTATATTAGGAATATTTCCACATGATTGGGGTGGCCATTGTTTGTATCACAATATGAGTGTTTATTCATAGGTTGAGTATTTGATGATATTAGGACTTTGAAACTTTTAATGCGTTTGTTTTGGTCACATATATGTATTTGTCTTTGCCTTTGGGAATGAGCCTAGTTTGCTCTGTCTGACCCCATCCTCTTTGTCTTCTATTATATCATTTTTAATAAAGGGTCGCTGACCCCAACTTGTTTCGATATATATATAAATAATAAAAATGAAAAATTCATATTATCTTAAGCCAACATATATTATGTTGTACATATATATATTATAAAAATATATATTATAAAAATATTTTTATATAAATATTATTTATTTATATGTATAAAATAAAATACATATATGTTATATTCTATATATAAATATATATAATTTACACACTATTAAATATATTTATATAATATCACTTAGGTGTGCATCTGGTGTTTTAATATACTACATATATGTGTGTATATATAATTAGAAATATATAATACAATTTATCTTAAATAAAATTATATATAATATAAATTTTTTAAATAAAAAATATAAGTTGTTTAAAAGTGATGCTAATGGATTATATTAACAATGGTTTTAAACCCACTCTATTTTTTTCAATAAATACTATATATTTCAGAGGCATTTCTCCCATACCCACCTCTAAAATATACTCGATTAATTTTTTTAAAAAAATTAGAGGGGGTTTAAAAGTGATACTGATATAATAGAATAATTGAAGTGTCTAACCACCACTAATATAAGAAATTAGAGTTGAATATTAACCCAATTTATTTTTTAAAATAAATATATTATATTTTAAGAATCGTTGTGGCATAAATATTACTGATATATATGGAAATTTAATTTATATGGGGTTGTGCATAATCCCATTTAAATAATTGTTTCTAATGTAATTTTTTTATGTATCTAAGTGCCCCACTTCACCCAAGCCAAACCTAAGAGGCTAATAAGGTACCAATTCACCCAGGTCTCCCTACTAGGGGTGCCACATTACCTAGGTCTTCCTTACTGGGTTGTCACTTCACCGAGGTCACTTTTCTAGGGTGCTCATTCACCCATCTAGCTAATTATAGGCCATAATTGGTTCCCAATATTCATCTTGAATAAAATTACTCAAGGAAACCTATTCACTCTAATCCCTTACATGGGTTAAAGTGTTTTTCTATGAAATCTAGGCTACACACTTTTTCTCAATTTAAACTGCTACTAAGTCTAATTAACCTTAACCTCCTCCTTGTACTCCTAACACACATGATTTAGTTATTCACATTAATGTGCTACCTTTTTATGTTTCATTCCTTTAATTATGTGAATCATGTATTCCTTTAATAACATGTATCCCCTACTCATATAAATCAATGAAATTATATTCATCTCATCCCTTTGGGATCACTTGAATTGGATGTTCCGAACCAGAACAATATACAAAAATTACTCAATAGACCTCTCAATAAACCTCTACTGTCTTATAAATAATTCATGAATATGAAGGAGACTCTAGCCTCTAACCTTTTTTAAATAATTAACAAACCCTTTCTCATTCTAGTCCACACTGGTGTATGTCCTACACCAACCATTTCTAGGTCCCTTTCACCTAGCAGTAAATTTTTCATGACATAAAAATGCCTCAAATTAGCCATAGTAATATAAATTTAAAATAAAAGACACCATGGTCCAAGTTACATAAACTTAATAAGTCACATCATTTTTCTAGCTTTCATGACCTTAAAAGGCACATCATTGGTTCTAGATGCTCAACCAGAAAAAAGTACTTATTTGTTCATGGTTTCACAACATTAAAAGGAACTCTAATAGTCCTTATCACAACATATTAAAAGTTTTTATGTGGATCATTAAATGAAATATAACTACCTGGGTTTTTATTCCATTTATAAGGATACAAAGGTAACCCTTCTCTTGGGTGCAATCCTGACTCCCCAACACCCAAGACCTCCATAGATTGTGATACTTTTTAATGTGACCAACTGTATAGATTTAAACTAGAGTTAACTAACCATGTAACACCCTTAGATTAAATAAAATTGTTCTTTTTAAAAATTTTATTTCTTCAATAGCTTAGGTTAAATGTAACATCGAGTTTAAACGAACCACGATACAATATGAAATATTTGCATTTAATGTGATAGTTATAACCAAGATGTTTATTTAGTTGATATCAATATTATTTAATAGAATTCAAAATATATAAAAATTTTATACTAAAACTAAATTTATAGATAAATTATTAGTAAATAATCATAGAATTATTAGTAAACTTATTTTATTATTCAGAAGTACATCATCCTCAAAAATTATTTTATTATTTTTGTGTGAAAATATTATAATAAATTTCTAAAAATTATATAATATATATATTATAAAATAATATGACTTTTGAAATCAACATATCAAAATTATCCTAGAGCAATATTTTTCATATTTTTGTGAAAACAATTATTTTCTAGTGAATAATTAAAAATACAGATTTTTATTAAAAAATTTATTTTTGTTTCCACAATTTGAAAAGTTACATTTTATTTTAAAACTATTTAAAAGTAAAGTTAGTTATATTATATTATTAATAATCCAATTATTTTCTTTTTAATCAATTTTATAATTTATTTTGGTAGAATTGTTTTTACTAAAGATATTTTTTTCAATGAAATTAATTTTTTTTGAAAAGTGGTTTTCATCTTGTTTTGTGCACTTATTTGAAAATTAAATTTTACCATTTATTGAGATTTAATTTTATAAAATCGATTCCATATTTTTAATAAATATGTTATTTTTTTTAAACATTTCCCTTTAATTTTTATCGATTGTGAATAAAAATCACAGTAAAACTTATCACCTCGGTAAAGGGTAAATAGGGTTAATCATAGATAAAACTAAGTCATAAGGTCATAAAGTTTCATCATAATTAACATTGTATTAATTTAATTTTTCTATTATCACATTATTCTATAAATAAACTTGTTTAATGTTTAGTTTTTCAATAAAATGATCCTTATAATATTTAAAGTAAAGAATGTTATAAAATGTCCCTCTCTAGATTTTAAAAATCTATTATGTATCCACATAGAGAAAAAAGGAATATTTTAAGAAAGTAATTATATATTTTTATCTTAATTAATATTTATTTATGATCTAAATTTCATTATAATTTTTAGATATTATATAATTACCTTAAATGCTTGTGCAATGATATTACAATATTTATTTAACTAATAGAAAAATAAAATAAATGATTTAAAAAATACCAAAAGTGATATAATTTGAATGAGTTAATATTTCCAAAAAAATTTATAGATCTATATGGTTTTAAAAATCATACGATGTCCATTTATCAGTCCATATCCCATTTATAGTAACATTATTAAACCTTTGTTATTAAAATTGTGGTTACTGTGGTTATGGTAAAATATAATTAGCTAAGGGATTAATAAAAACATATAAGCATTAAAATGGTATGAAAACATGTATAAATATCATTGGAGGATTTTATTTCTTCTCAATACACCTTTTATATTAATTAATGACCATTTTTATTGATTTTTATATAGATTAGTATTATTATATTTTAATTGTTTTTGGAAATTCAAAAGGTTCCCCTCACCTAAATTATAACATTTCACCTCTTAGATCACAAATTTACACCACCGTAAACATTATATCTCATTATAACCTACCAAATTACATTATTAAATTCATTATTAACATTTTAGAAGTGTATTTATTCTTAAAATACTGACCCTACAACCCTTTAGACGATATCTAAAAGTGTTGTTTCCAAGGAGTCGCTTAAACTGATATCTTTTTTATACTATTATTTAACTCATATAAATATTTGTTATTTATCATAAAATAATAGATTAAATACAATATATATATATATATATATATTTATAAAAAACCATTATAGAACCTTTTTTCCATCAAATAAGAAGTGAATGTTTCGCTCGTGCGTATGTATGACTTACCATGTTCATGAAGAGATACAATTAATATCTCATAACTATCATACATCAATGGTTATTATTATAGGATTAATATTTATATATGATAATTATGAATTAATTAAACTTCATGTATTATAATATGACATCTATATTCATACCTTTCAAACTGTTGGATAATGAAAACATTGTTCTTGTGTATGTGTGGACTACCAAATGCACGAAGCAATGTTATATATTTTTCATCTTCATTTTACTTATATGGTATTGAGGATAGATTTAAGAAATATATATTATATATATAACAAAATAATTATCTTATAAAGTTGAATTATTATTTACCATTCATTCATTCCATCCATCAAGAAAATCAAAAAAGTGTTCATGCGTATGTACGACCTACCATCCCTATGAACATTGTAATTTATTTTTCTATATCTAACTTCATGTATGACTAAAAATATGTATATAATGAATATATATTATATTTATATCATTATTAATATTCTTTTTGTGGTCTAACCAAGATAAATTTACAAGTATTGAAACTATTGAATAGAATTACTCATGAATAAACATGAGTTAATACCTGAATATAACAATTTATGGATAAAATATGTGTTGAAATGTTATAAAGGGATAATATTTGATATTATAAGTATAAATATGGAACTATTATAGAAATATAATAAATTTAAATTTATTATACTATAGGTTAGAGTACTTCCAATGTAAGGATAACTCGATGTGTAAGATCCTGAATTTCGAATGAGGTACGTTCTTATTTAAATTTTAGTCTAAATCCCTTAACGTTGTTTAATGAAACATTTACCAGGTTTATGAGGAGAATAGAGGGTGTTTCACGGGTTATCAACATGAAATAATGTAAAAATGGGGTCATACAGTGCATGTAACACGGTTGGCACATGATTAGTAGTTAACTGTGCGTCCTAACAATGCTTGCATGGAGGAGGTGCACACGGTTGATGAAACCATGTGGGGGTGGGGGGGAGGTGGAACCTTGGAGGATTGGATAGAGCCAAATCATAGTATTACCACATGAGTTTTGAAACTGTGTGGGATCCCTAGGAAGATGTGGGACCAGGAACCCTTTTTTGATAGAGGGAGACACACTATTGGTGCATGGTTTGGACAACTGTTCGACCAAACCATGTGCCTCATTAAAGTTGGGGAAATTGATGACCGCCTTGGTATTTAATATTTATTACCCTATTTTCATCCTCATTCATCTTATATCATCTAATAGTGATTAACCCTTCCTCCCACACTTCCCAAGAATCGATTTTCCTCGCATCCAAGATATTTGGAGCACCGTTGGGTGTGGATCAAATCTCTATGCATGTATAACAATCCTCTTCCTTTTTTTGGGATTAGGTCCTATGTAATAATTATTATTCTTCTTCTAAATATCAAAAATAAACTTTTTATATAATGTTATATGTTGGGGATTTAATGGTGGGTTTTTTCAGAATAAAAAGGCATGTTTAAGTGAGTGTTCATCTTTAGAATCGAGGTAGGTGGTCTAGAAGTTATATCTCATAGTCTTGATTTATTGTTTTTGTGTATGTGGGTTTTCAATGGTTCCTTTTTCTGATGAATTTTTTCCCTTTTTAAAAAATGATAAATTGGTTGGTCAAATAATGAATTGAACCCCTCATGATCCCCATGCGATGCATTGAGGTTGACTATACTAGGAAAGAGGCCACCCATGCAGCATTCTGTATTTATTAACATGGGATTAATTATGAAATATGAAATGGAAAGGTTTATGATATGGAACCTTTGATAGATATGTTTAGAATGTTAACATGGGTTTATGAAGGGAAACCAAATGAGAATTTCATTTAGCTTATTAACATGGATTTTGAAATGAATTTAATGGTAATCATGTTTATCTAAACACATGGCATAAGGGGGTATTTGTTACGATGGTACATGTATTAAATGAATTATGGGTTGTAAATGGAAAATGTGTTGATGGGTTAAGGCTTGTAAATAATAAATATGTTAAATGGGTTAAGGAATATAAATGGGTAATATGTGTGATAATGGGTTAAGGCACATAAATGGTGTATGTTTTAAGGAGTTGTTAATTGTGAACAGTGTATTAGTTAATGGCTTAGTGTATGAAAATGGTATATGTGTTGAATGAAATATGGTTTGTAAATGGTAAATGTGTTCAATGAGTGACGGTTTATTAATATATATGTTCTTAATGTTTAAATAAGCATGTGGACATGGCTTGGTGGTATGTGGGGTATTGGACTAAGTCTCTAAACCCATGGGACATATTAGACTAATTTTGTAAACCCCACACATATAATACATGTGTTAGGGAGTCAGAACGAGGGTCTATGACCTTAACTAATGCATGGGTTATGAATATATAGATTGAGGCTCCAATGTATGGGTTATGTATTGTTTTTTGTAATGTTTCTTTAGTGATGCAGTGAACTTGATTCTTCCCAATCACACATAGTTTATGTGACTGACATAGGTTGAGGTATTTTGACGAAAATGGAAATGACATAGAAGAAATGGTGAAAGTGTTTAAAGTGAACATTGAAAACTAATGGAACCTAGTGTATCATTTATTTATCTTGTTATTAATTATATACCTACACACTATCTATTTTAACTATATATTTTCTAAAACCCATTGGTGGTGGCCTATAGAGGTATAATCACACCCTACTGAGGATGCCTTTGTCTAGCTGAGAATAATTCATGGTTATAGGCCAGGAAAAGTGAAAGGGACCTATGCTAGATGGCTGTCTTAGGTGTGGGATGTTCATAGATAAGGGATCCAGACATGGATTCATGAACTATGTTGGGGTTTTCAATCTTGTATTTATTTTGGGGTTTTCATTACACTTTCCACTTTATATCAAGACCTAGTTTTGGGAAATGGATTCATGATGAATGTTTATCATTTATTTTATTCCGTTATTTCATATTTTATTTGCTATGGATTAATTTTATAAAGAGGGTGTAGTCTCTTAACATGTATTATTAGAACCTTCATGCTAGTGGGAATCATCCAGCATATGAGGAGTCTCTCTCGAGGTCATGTGGTGACTTTGAATGGGGGATTGGATATAGTGGATACCAGGCCTGGGACGTTACATGGTTGTATCAAAGTAGTTTTTCTTTTATGTTGACATAATATTTGGGAATGGTATATTGGATACTAGGACATTTTAGGCCTTTGAAATGATCTTATTCATGTGAGTAGCTAACCCATATAAGGGTAGAACCCATGTACCCAAGGTGAGACTATTTTCCTTGATGTTTTTTTGGTTGAATGATATTTCACATTACGTGATGCCTTTGTTGTGTGATATTTTATGTTATTCCACTCATGGAAGAAATGAAATGATGTTATGAATACATGTATTATTTTAGCAACCTAGGGATATATGTAACACACATCATAGTATGTAAACATGGGAAATACATGTGGGATGTGAAAGAATGCATTTCATTTTCATTGAAATTTGAAAGAAATTGTGTCTATTAAAGACGAATCAATCAAGTAAATGGATATAATCTAATATAATTGTTAAATAATAGTGTTTAATTAAGTGTCATAAATGGGTTAAAATTATGTTGTGATGAATTGTAAAGATAGAAAGGTTCTTAAACGAGAAAGATTTATGCTACGAAGGTGAAATGGTTGAAAATGGTTTCTAATGAAATACTTATGTTTATGTAAGTTTGTATACCCATCTTTGTCATATCCCTTTCTAGGGATGGTTGAGGGTAATGATAGATATGTGACTATGTATGTTTGGATAGTTTATGTTAAATGAGTTTTTTAGGGCTAGTGGAGAACCATATTTTCACAAACTCTAGAAGCTGTATGTTATGTGTTTTGAGATGTGTGTTTGGAATTGTAGAGAGACTAAACCACAATGACATGTATTTTATGGGATAAATGAGGATATCATTAAGATTTCTCCTTTAGTAGTGAAGCAGAAAACCCCATTAATCTAGTTTAATTGAGGGGAGGAATATTTCAATGATAAAATTTCCCATTTTTTTTCAGATGGTGGAATGAGACCTAGAGCCAGTTATGCTGAGTAAATTTGACCTAACTAGAGTGTTTTAGTTGTAGTACGATCCAACATTTTCTTAAGAGGGTGGACCAGAGGAATTTGATTTCTATATAGAGTCCATCTAGAATATTTTGGATTACTTGGAGATTCTTCTTGATAATAGAGTCAAGCTGGTGTCTTATATGTTACGGGGACTGTCAAATAGTTTGTGATATATTCTGGTTCATATTGAATTGGAAAATGTTATATTTTGGAAATATTTCTAGTCAATGATTCTAGAAAATTTCTATCTAGATACCTTGAAGTAGGATAAGGCCACAGAGTTTATGAGGTTGACCTATGGTAGTATTACAGTGATATATTATGTTGTCCACATCACTGAATTGGAGCACTTTGTCCCATGAAAGACATTTTTAGGATGTTCTTAGACATGAGATCAAATCTTAGGTGAATATCTTCCATTTAAATAAGGTTTAAAAAGCGGTGGATCAAACCATTATTTCAGAAGGAAACATAAAGGAGGCTTCTAGTGGTGGACATGTGGTTCCATTTGGGTGATTTAGTGGTGAAACGTTCAATATTTAGAAGCACCATTTATAGGTTATTCAACAGGGTGGTGGTGAAAAAGGTAGTTTGGGAAAATGAACAATCTCTCAGGCTAGTGATCAAGTTTTTTACTATCAGTGTGGAAAACGGGGATACATGTGTTGTCAATGTCCCTGACCACCTATTGAGTGTCAAGAATATGGAAGGATGGCGTGTGTATAGAGGTTATATATGAAACCTCATGAAATGGGTAGTGATGGAGGATCAATACCATTACAGAGTGCAGAGAGGGGGTCAACTACCACATACCATGAAATAAGTTGGAGTTATAAGTTCCATATCGGTCAGGGTAGTGGACGTGGTGCACCCAGACAAGGGAGTCCTTATCAGTAGGGTATTTCATAATTGGGGACTCATACCAGAGTCCATGGTAGAGGGATAGGTTGGCTTAATTCGGTTTATCCAACACCTAGAGGTGGTGAGGCTGGACCATTGATATTTTGAGGTACAATTCTTGTAGATTCCACATTTTCTAGGGCTTTATTTTGTATAGTTAACTAACAATATTTCATATATGTTCATTTTTTCAATACATTGGGTCTATTCGGGTAATTTATGTATGGTTTATGTTGATCGAGACACCTTTATGAGCATGAGAAGAAATGTTTTGAAAATGTAAGGAGTATACCCTTGAGGGTGGTGGGTACCATTTCCTTTAGAACTTATTTGTTATCAAGATGTTAGATTTTGATATGATATTAGGGATGGATTGGATGGTTTTATATTAGTCCCATATTGATTTTTACCACTATAGGGTAATGTTAATGTCTCTTAAGGGGGATAATTATGTTCACCATTGGGAATTTGATGTCTAGGAAGGACATTCACAACCTATTGGTCAGTATTTGGGATAGATCACAAACCAAGAGTCTTGTCTTGTACTTGACGATGGGTGAGTTGAGTAGCTTGTCTTTACTCCTATGGTGGATCAATTTCAGGCTATGTTTACTAATAGATTTTCTAGCCATCCACTCATGATAGATGTTGAGTTCATGATTGAGTTTCTTCCAAGAGAAGAACCTATTTTTATTATTCCTAATATTTTAGAAGAAATAGAAATTTTGGATATAAAAAATTAGTAGGAGTAATTAGAGAATACATTTTATATTAATCTGAGTATGTTATCTTAGGGATCTCTATTTTTTTGCTAAGAAGTTTATGGGATGTTGCAGTTTTGTGTTGATTATCAGAAGATGAATCAGATAACAGTTAAGAATCAATACCCTCTTCCATGAATTGATAATCTCTTTGACTGGTAGATATTTTAATATTTTTCTCCAAATTGTATTTGAGGTTAGGGTATCATCGATTGAGTGTGATACCTTCTATTATAGCATGAAAAACTTTTAGAATCAAGTATTATTTTTATTAGTTTTTTGTAATGCCTTTTGGGTTGACCAATATAATAGGAGTGTTTATAGACATGATGAATCGAATATTCCACCCATACCTGGATCTATTTATATTCTTCTTTTTTCGATGGAATATTTGTGTAATCCAAGACTTATTATGATCATGAAGAATATCTAGACATCATCTGGGTTTGACTAAGAGAGAATAGGATATATGCCAAGCTATCAATGTTTCATTTATAGATTAATAGGGTATATTTTCTAGGAAACACCTTCTCTGAGGAATATGTTCCAATGGACTAGGAGAAAGTGCAGTTGTATCTTGGGAGAAACCATATAATTATTTTGATAAATAAATCTTTCTAGGTTTAGACGGATATTATTAAAGGTTCATCAAAGAATGTTTCCATTCAGTAGAACCAATTTTTGGGTTAAACAAGTTGGGAATCAAGTTTTACTGGTTTGAGGAATGTTATAATGCTTCACAAGAGTTAAATTAGTAGTTGAGTACCATACGATTTTGATCCCACCTGACCTGGGTAAAAATTATACCATATTTTTTTATGCTTCCAGCGTTGGTATTAGTGAAATGTTGATGGAGGATGATTGGGTTGTGGTTTATGGGTCATGGAAGTTTGGGTCTCATGAATGGAATTACCCAATACATGATCTTGAGTTGGACGTAGTGGTTTATTCATTAAATTGTTGGTTTCGTTACTTTTTGTGGGAAAGGTTTACTATGTATACCAATCGTAAAAAAATTAATTACATCTTATCCCAGTTTGATTTGAATCTTTGATAGTGAATATGGGTGGAGTACATGAAGTACTTTGATTATGAGCTTCTCTATATTTTGGAATATCTAAATAATGTTTAAGATTATTTGATTTAAAATAATCAAACTCAGGCAGTTTAGGAATCCAATTCTGAGTGGAGGATGATGGCATTGTTTACTAAGATGAACTTAGAGGTTCATGATGGACACAACTAGATGAACACTGCATCCTAGATAGTTGATTCCATTATTCTGAGTCGGATCAATGTGATTCAGTAAGAGGATTTATTATTTTTGGCATTGAGGGAAAGTCTTGAAGGTGGGAACTCACCTTCTGATTGAACTAATTATGATAATGAGATTTTTTATGTTCATGGTCATGTTGTTATAACTTCTAGTACGTGGGAGGAGTTGATGAATGAATTTCATGATTCAAGGATTTAATTTAATCTAGGTTTTAACAAAATTTATCATGATCCTCCTAGAAAGTATTGTTGGAAAAGGATGAAGAAATATGTGGTAGGTTTCGTGACACGATGCTACACCTATCAACTGGTGAATGTTGAGCAACACTGACCAAGTGTTTTTTAGAATATGTTTCCCTTTCTTAAATGAAAGTAGGATGAATAAATGATTGATTTTGTGGTATTAATTATAAGGATTCCTTGAAATAATGATGTTATTTGGTTATTTTTGGATTAGTTGACCCAGGTGGCATATTTCTAACCAATTTAAGAGAGCTTCATCATAGACCATTTGTGTGATATATACATTTGGGTGGTAGTGTGTTTGTACGGGGTACCACGAACTATATTTCCAGATCATGATCCATGTTTTACATCATGCTTTTGGAAGATTTTACAGAAGTCTCTTTGTACCCAATTATTTTGAAGATGGATTTCTGCTCAAAAATAGATGGGTAATTAATGAATATTATTCGGATGTTGGACCAATTGTTTAGGGTATGCATATTAAGCTTTGGTGGATCTTGGGTGAAGCACTTGGTGCTTATTGAGTTCTCATATAAAAATTGTTACTGTGTGAATATTAAGATTGAACCATATAAGGTGCTCTATGGTTAGATTTGTAGATCTTTGTTATGTTGGATAGAGGCTTGTGAGTTAGCGTTTTTGGGACCGAGTCTCCTATAAGCAACCTCAGAACTGATTTATTTGATTCAAAAATGTATGGATACATCATAGCGTAGGAATAATTTATACATTGATCGATGTTTCAAACCTCTTGAGTTTATGTTTTGTGATAATTTGTTCCTTCTAGTGTCAGTAAGGTTGGGTCACGATTAGATTTAGAAATATGATTAGTTGGTTCCCAAGTACATGCAACCATTTGATATTGTTGAGAGAATCATTCAAGTGGCATACCAATTAGAGATTACAAAAAAATATGGTATCATGAATGATGTTTTTAATGGGTCACAGCTTTAGCAAAAAACCAAAATAGATCTCATTTGAAATATTCTGTTGATGTAGAGGTTGAGGCTGATGCGTCCTTTGTGGAGAATCTGGTTCGTATGGTGGATCATAAATAAAAAGTCTTTTAGGGAAATATTGATCCATCGGATCGAGTGTTATGGTATCATGGTATCATTTTGGATAAGTAATGGGAGAGGTATATGGATATGTGGGACCAGTGTACTAATCTCTTTACCATGGAAGATCAATGATTCTTGGAACGATGGTTCAGGGATGAGCCATTATAAGGTGTTAAGGTTGTAAGATCTTCGATTTATAATGAGGTACATTATTGATTATTTTTTTTACAAAATACATTTATTTTTGTTAATTAAAATGATTCATTGTTTATGTGGTGGCTCCAGGGTGTTCCAGGGGTTTGGGACATGAATGAGGGAAAATGGGACATCCAGGGCATGTTTCATAGGTGACACATGGTTAATAGTTACCATGCTCTATAACCATTATTTCATTGAGGAAGTGAAAATGATTGATGAAATTGTTCAAGGGGGAGGTGGAACCATGTATTCTTGGATATAGCCAACTCACATGGTTACCACATGGTTTGTCAATGTATGCGGGATCCCAAGGAAGTAGAGCATCCTGGCCAACCTCTTAGACTAAAGTTGGAAAACAGTTATCACATTCTTTGACCAACTGTGTAGCCAAACTTTCTACTTAATTAAATATAGGGAAATTGACTATTTCCCCTTGGTATTTAATCTTTATTAGCATAATTTCATACTAATTCCTTCTACAATATCCAAAGGGGAATAAACCTTACTCGGAAACATTACAAGGATCAATCTATATTATTTCCCAGACTTTTGGAGCACTGTTGGGTGTGGATCGAAGCACTATGTGATTACAACACAACTACTCCCTCATTTAATGGGTTTGGTATTCTAGAATCATTAATCTTCTTCTGAATCTCTAAACCCATCTTTTTTAAAGAGTTCTTGGGTGAAGCATTAAAGGTGGTTCATTTCTAAATCAAAGGTTAAGGTCAACTGAGCGTTCATCTTCATAATTGAGGTAGGTGGTCTACAAGTTATATCTCATAGAAATGATGTTTGGTTTGTGTGTTTCTGGTTGTGATATGGTACCTTCTTATTTTAAATTGGATTCCCTTAGTAATAATTGAGAAATTGTTTGGTTAAATGATTAATTTAACCCCTCGTTATCCTTGTTGGATGTGTTGAGGATGATTAGACTGGGAATGAAGAAAACCATGGGGTGTGTCATATTTATGTTTATGTGATTGGGTTATTAAAAATGAAACAGATATTTTAATGATATAGAACCTATGATAGTTATGTCTATTATGTTAACACATGTTTATGAAGGAAGACTAAATGAGAATCGTGTTTAGCATATTAACATGGATTGTTAAATGATGTTGATGGTAATTTTTTTAATTGAACACACGACATAAGGGGGTTCTTGGTAAAACGATAAATTTGTTAAATGAATTATGGGATGTAAATGGTAAATGTATTAATGGGATAAGGCATGTAAATGATAAATGAGTTAAATGGATTAAGGAATGAAAAAAGAGAATTTGTGTGATAATGGGTTAATGCATATAAATTGTGTATATATTTATGATTTATGAATTGTGAGTGATGTATGTGTTAATGGGTTATAGAATGAAGATGGTATATGTGTTGAATGAACTGTGGTTCATAAATGGTATATATATTCCATGAGTTATGTTTTGGGAATGGATATATGTTAAATGGTTAAATAATCACACACAAATGGCATGGTGGTATGTGGGGTATTGGATTGAGGCCTGATGCCCATAGGTCAGGTTAGACTAAGTCTCTGAACCCCACCTTTATAATGCATGGGTAGGGAGTTGGATGGAGGCTCTATACCCCTAACAAATGCATGGGTTATGAATACCTAGACTGAGGCCTCCAGGTTTGGGTTATGTATTGTTTTTTGTAATATTTCCCTAGTTATGAATAGAACTTGATTCTTTCCCATCATGCATAGTTCATGTGACTAGTATAGGCTGAGGTGTTTTGATGAAAATGGCTAACCCATGGAAAAAATGATGAAAGTGGAAAAAGTTAACCTTGTTAAAAAATGGAACCTTTTTTGTATTATTTTTATCTAGTTATTAATTATGTAATTTCTTATATTATCTGTTTAGACTATATATTTTTTAGACACTATTTGTGGTGACCTACAGAGTTGTACTCACACCCCACTCAGGCCGCCTTTGGGTACTTGAGTAGACATCATGGTTTCCGTAAAAGACAAGTGAAAGGGCCATATATGATATGGTTGACATGGGTGTGGGAGGTCTTTATATGAGGAATGAGACTTGGTGTTGGGACCCATTTGGGGTACTTTTCATCTTGTTTTTATTTTCAGGTTTTCCTTACACTTGACACTATATGACATAACATAGAATATTTATTTTTTGGTTGTGGGATTGTACCCAGTTTTGGGAAATGGATTTTTGATACATGTTTATCATTTATTTGTTTTCTTTATTTAATATTTTATCTACTTCTTATTAAAATAATAATCTGGGTATAGTTTAATTATATGTTTTATTAGACCTCGCTATTAGTTTGAAGCCTCTAAAATACGGGCATGCACGAGTAAGGATATTTGGAGACCTGACATGGGGAACTGAATATGGTGGCTACCGGGCCGAGGATGTTACATGAGGTAATATATTTTCATATCACATTAATTTCCATTGGACACATTCCTTATACACCACTTGTTTCTTTTATGTGGTGTATATAATACACATGAATGACTTTTATGATTATTATCATGAAAATTATGTGATTTACATATCCATATAATGTTCTTTCTTTAATGGGGATTACAATACAAAAATTACCAAAGTGTTAATGGTTTTATATCACAATCACTTCAACACTTGGGATTGTTTATGTTTATATATCATCTGGGGAATATTTTTATTTCATATTCATGTTTTTTAAAAAACATTCAATAATATTTTTTCAATTCTAATATGAATGTTTAGAGTCATTTTTATTCATATTTTACTTTTTAACAAATGGATTGAAAGGATTTTTTTTCTTTTTCCAAAAAGGTACATTGACACTTTTCTAAAAAAATTATCAAATAAATGTTATTTTTAACTTATATGGCATGAATGTATTTTCACACCATCATGAATAATTTTTTCTTAGAATCTTCCATAAAAACATTACATGGTTCTTCTAAAAAATGAATAATTTTATAATTGTGTAGCTTTTTAAAAAATAATTGATTTGAAAGGATATTTTTCTAAATAATTTTTTTAAATGATCTTTAAAAAACAATTTATATCTATGATGAAATCCTTTGATGTTAGTTATGCTTTGATAGGAATTTGATCCAAGTATATTGTCCTTATTATTTATCAGTAAGGTTTGTGTTTATAATAATTTTTTTATAGAACCAATTTTATTATGGTTTTTGATATGATGAATGGCTTATGATCTTATGGAATGAATATGTATGATTTTCATTATGTGATGGGTGAGAAGTATATCTCTATCCAATACATTTTGGTAATTATGGATAACTTGTGAGGTAAATATTTTATGAATGAACCTTATTTTATGTTCAAAATTTTATATGTGGAATTAGTTTTCTTTCCCATATGTTTAGGTATGGACCAAGATTTCATTGCCATATGTTTGTCCATAGACTTAGATTTAATGTCAATAAATGTATGCATTAACCTAGTTTTATATGAATACGTTCACGTGAGCACCAGTTTTCATGTCCTTAACTTAATGGGTGAACTTGTTTCTATTTATACATGTTCAAAAATTAATTAGGTTATATGTATTCCACAATTCCATCTCTTATTCCAATGATATGCTCTTATAGATCTTTTTTTTAATATTTATTGATTCATGTCTTACGAACTGCCAGACATTATTCCATGACTCGAGATTATGATATTTGACATGCAGAGTGGAGATTTCAAATGTTAAGCTTATATTCCGATAGTCTTATGCTCATGTTTTTCTTATGTGATCCTTTACATATCCCTTTTTTACACTTACCGAGCATCTAATCTCACCCTTTCTAATGATTACCTTTCCTAAGATATGAAGAAGGGTATTAAAAATGATATATCAAATAAGGATACTAGTTATGAAGAACATAGTGGGAGATGATATATATCATTTATGAACTAGTTGTTTATGTTTCTGTGTTTTCAAAGGCACTAGACCAATACGATTATGACATGGATCAAAATTTTATATAATGAATATTCATCTATTTTGATGTAATATCTATGTTTGAAAAGAATATGACTCTATAGTTAGTATAAGATCAAGGTTTAGTTATCCCTTGGAAACTAGGATGATAAAACCTTTTTAATAACCCTACGGATATGTCTAAGTATAGTATAACATCCTAATTTTTTGATCATGGATGACCTTGGTTAAACCTAATTTCTCATAGATTGAAAATAATGTGATTTTATCTAAACATATAATGAATTATGCTTCATTATTATGTGGATTTCCATTATGATTATCATTTATCACACTATGTTTTTTATTCAAATGATGGATCTTAAAGGAATAATGTGAACAACAAATGTGATGGCCAATGCCATGACCATACTCATGAGCAATCTATTGGATTAAGAGATGAGATGAAATATATTGTAAATAATCTAAGTAAAATCTCTAAATATATTGGTGGTAACATGGATTATATTGAAATTCAAAATTCACCAAGGTGGGATAAACATGTTTTTTAGTATTTTATGTGATAACAAACACTATCCTTCTATGGTTTTTCTAATCTATTGGTAGATAAGAAAAGAATTATGTGATGTAAAAGATATAATCTGTTCTTTAATGTTCAAACCATTTTAAATTTGTCCTATATATTTATAATTTTTATGAATAAGTAGGTCAATGGTGAAATATTATTAAGAATATAATGAAATATATGGAAATTGGATCCATTGAATTGGATGAGTTTAAGGGAAAATTTTGCAGTATGTACTTCCCTTGTACTTTATGTATAAAAATAGTAAAGGAATTCCTTATGCTTGAGAAGAAGAGTGGTGAATCCATTTTTACCTCTGAGGAAAATTTTACTAGACTTGAAAGGTGTGCTTTAGGTTTAATCATGATCCCTGAAAGAAAAAATTGATTGATTCTTCAGCGGTTTGAAACAATGTCTTCGAATGGTATTATACACAAGGGACTTTGGAATTTATGTATAAATTGATAGATGTGAACTAAAAGTGGAAATGAATTTTGGAAACCCTAAAGGATTTGATGAAAAAAAAGGAAAATTGAGAATAAATGAAACTCCTTTGGGTTTTCACATGGAGGTAAGAAAATGTTTCAAACTCCTAGTGGAAAAACGTGGGATGGAGAACTTGAGTGAATTAATGAAAGGAAAAAAATGTTTCAAGTGTAGGATCCTGAACACCTAGAAAAATAATATTGGAGTAATGTAAATAGGCTAGTAAAAGAAATTAATGAATAGATATCAACATATAATGCACTATTTACATTTCATTTATACAAATTCAATGTGTTTGGGTACTATATGAATCAATAAACTAATCGAAGGGTTAATGATGATATTTATCCACAACAATATCTGATGTCAAAAGATAAAGGGAAATATTATGAAATTAAAATTGTTTAAGTGAATCCTAATATTTAGGGAACACTTATCCTCTAATATAGAATATGGGATTCCATGTTGAAATCTGAATGAATAATACTTATGAAAATAATATCCTTTAGTGAAATTTGATGCGATTTTGAGAACTTATGAGCTTTCCTAACATAAATTCTATATATATTTCTAGAATAAATAAATCTTGTTTTATATATTAAATCAACACATGGTCTTTTATTAGTGGAAGGATGAACCAAACTTCTATTGGAAATGTTTTTCACAAAGAATATAGCATATTTAAATAATAAGGGTAGAATTATCTTTTGGAAGGATATATGATTTTATTGTAACCTTTTGGGAAATTATTAGTGAACATTGTAGAATATATGAACATGGTATAAATTTTCTAATGATACATTATGAGTAATTAAATTACTCTAATGTTTTTCATGGAAGGATATGAGATAAAATTATTTTTAGGTTTGAACATGGTCAGTAATTTTTTGGAGGAGTCTTATGGTTAACTACATTAGGGACCGATTATGTTGAAATTTATATACTATTGTTTGAGGTAAAATTATTATTTATCATAACTTGTACTAACCATTTTGTTTTTGGTAATTATTTAGTGGCTAAAGTAATGACTTATGGATCACTTGATTCACTAAAATTTCTCCACACTTGAAATATTTATCTCTACTACCAATTTCATATAGTAAATAATGAAGTGGAACTAGATAGAAGCACAACAAAAGGATGCAATTATGAATATGACATGGAATGTAATAATGTAAGTTTGTTTATTGGTAGTTTTAAATGGTTATTAAAATAATCCTTTGACAGGAAAGGGAACCTGAAAATAAATTCTATTTTTTTAATTTTCTTACTAAGAAATCAATGGTCTTTAAACCCATCACAGATTTAATATTTTGCAATGGTTACCTATCTCTTGATCATGTTCTCTATCACTCTCAATCAGTATTCAGGAGTTGGGTTTTTCTTCTATATTTATGTTTTCACTTCCCACCTATGTTATCTTATTTGGAACTATGTTATACATTATTCTAGATGACCTTTATACTTTCCTTTCCATATTTTAAGAGGAAGTTTTGTTAATCATTTTTATGATGTGGGTTTCTAATGAATGACATCATACTTTTGATTATTGAGAACTATATAAAATTTTGAGGATGATATTTGTAAAATTATGGGGGGATAATGTGATATACTAATATCATAGAAAATATTTCTCTTCAGATGATTTTATTTTTTCGATAGGATGCTTTACACGGAACACCATGTTTAAGTAAACCACAATGCACTCTTAAAATATAACTATTTAATGTTATAATTATAACCTAACCATTAACTTAGCATGTATGTATATGATTAAATATATTATGAAATATATAAAAATGTTTTACTAAATATATTATATACAAGTGTTATGGGTTGGCACTAGGGTTTAGCTCAGTTGGTACCAGCTTTATGGGGTCTCGACAAGGTCTTATGTTTGAGTCATACTAATTTATTTCCTATTGTAGTAGATTAGTATTTTTTTATTTATCCACCTCCCTGATACTATTGAAACTGCTCAATTTTTAGTGAAGTTATTTTATGATTTAGAAATACGTCTTCCTCAAAATTGTTTTTATTACTTTTTTGAATAAATTTTATACATAATTTCTAGAACTTATTGAATATTTATTTTATAAAAATGAAATTTTTTTAGAATTAAAATATAAAAAATATATTCGGGTGAAATTTTCCAATTTTTCTGAAGAGATTTTTTTAGTGAATAATAAAAATTAATGATTTTTATTAAAAACTGTATTTTTATTTCAACCATTAGAAAAGATCAATTTTTTAAAAAATATTTTAAGAGTAAAATTAATTCTATTTTATTATTAATAATCCAATTACTTTCATTTGAGTCAATTTTATAATTGAATTTGCTATAATTGTTTTTTTATAAAAACTGAATTGTTTTGAAAAACTATATTTTTCTAGAGGGTAGTTTCATTGTGTTTTGAGAACTTATTTTAAAAAGAATATATAAAATTTATAAATATTTAATTTGAAAAATTTGATTAAATATTTAGAATCGTTAGGATCAAATTCAGGAAATATGACACTTTCATTTTTAGGCAAAATGAATAATAATAAGAGTAAAATATATCACCTCATTAAGGATAAATAGTGCTAATCGAGGTTAAAACTAAGTGAAAAGAACATAATTATTCAACATAATTCTTATTTTATGAATTTAATTCAAGAATTATCATATTATACTTGAAGAAAACATGTTTAATGAATAATGATATATGAAAATGACCCTTATAATATTTAGATAAAATAATGTAACCAAATATCTCTCTATAGGTTTTAAATATCTATTAAGTGTCCACATAGAGACAAATAAATATATGAATGAACACAAATATCTATTTTTATATTAATGAAATTTTTTTATGATATAAATTTACTTAAAATTTTTATAAATTATATAATTACCATAAATTCTTGAGCAATGTTAATACATTATTTATTTAATTAAATATAAAAATAATTATAAAAGAAAACTGATATAAGTTTAATTATTTAATTTTTCTTATGAATTTGATATATCTATATGAAAGTTTAGATAAGTGTTAAATAATTATATCATAATAACCCTTTGGATTGAGAAAATTAATTTCAAATTAATTGAATAATTTCAAATTAAATTAATAGTGTTAAAACAGACATTAATAATATTGTTTCAAAATAAAATTTTATTAATTTATTTAAAATTTATAAATGTAGTTTATAAGTACATTTAAAAAGAAAATGGTTTAAACCATCCTACATGGTCCATTTATGAGTCACATTTCCATTTATATTAACATTATTAACCCTTCATGATTAAAATAGTGGTTACTACGATTAAGGTAAAAAATTATTAATTAAGGGGTTAATAAAAAGGACAAGGATTAAAATAATATAAAAACTTATATAAATATCATTGGTTAATTTTATTTTAATATTAGTAACTTTTTATTCGAATTCGTGACCATTTAGAAGCTTTTTTCTTTATAATAGTCTTCTTATATTTAAATTTTTTTATGAAATACCAAAAGTGCCTCTCACCTATATCCTAAAAGGGTGCCTCCTCCATAAATTTTATACCCCAACTTGAGTCTTATAGATCTAAAAAACTCTTATAAATTACCTTACAACTTCAATAGACACATTCTAGTGCTTTTTTTAATTATCAAATGGCCAACCCTAAAGCCCTTTAATGGAGATATAAAAGAGTCATTTCCAAGAAGAGGTAGTTTCATAAAATGTTATCTTTATTTTCAATGCTACATTAAATATTATAAATATATGGTTTTTATAATAAAAAATTAAATATACTCAATATTGAGAAATTTTATTATGATTATTAAAACACCATTAGACACCCTCTTTCCCATCAAATGGGAAGTGAAAGTATCACTCATGCGTATATGCGACTTACCATCTCCATGAAGTGATACAATTAATTTATCATTACTATCATTTATATATGGATATAATGATAGGTTTAATTATTAAATATGATAATTATGAAATAATTAAACTTCTATAATTATAATATAGCATCTACCTTATTACCTTCCAAACCGTTGGAAAATGATAACGTTGGTCGTGCGTATCTGTGGAATACCACCTCTAAGAAGCGATGTTATTCATTGTTTAGTTGTATTTTACATGGTTGGTAATAATTAAATATTTAATGAACATATATTGTATATATAACAATATAAATATTTTCAAATGGATAATTATTATTTACCTTTCTTTCATTCCATCCCTTAAAAAAATTAAAAAGCGTTAATGCATACATACGACCTAGCATTCCCATGAACGACATAATTAATTTATATATATATAACTTCATGGATGAATATAAATATGTATATAATTAATATATATTATATTTATATCATGATTAACTATTTTGATGTTATAGAACTAAGATACATTTATAGGGTCTAAAACTGATGAACTAAAGTACTCATGGATAAATGACACAGTTAACACCAGGAAATAAAATTTACTGATAAAAGGGGTGTTGAAATATTATAAATGGATCATATATGATATTATAAGTATGAAAATTACTCTTTTATAGAATTATGAAAAATTTTAATTCATTATAAATGAGGTTATATTACTTTCCATGTAATATTAACTTGAGCTAATTTATTATGATCTCAATTTTATTTCTACGGTACAAATGGATTATATACCACTTGTTTATTTTGTGTGGTGTTAATACTAAACATGAATGAATTTTATGATTATAATCATTAAAATTATGGTATTTACATATCCAAATAAAGTTCTACGTTTCATGAGTCCTACAATTTAAAAGTTTCTAAAGTGGAAAGTTTTTTATTTCACAGTCTTATCAATACCTGGGATTGTTTATGTTTATTTATCATTTGGGGAATATTTATCATACATATCTGTGTTTTCTAAAACAAATTCAATAATATTTTTAATATTATCCCATTATTTTTTATAATCATTTTTACCCATGATTTACCTTTTTACAGAATTGTTTTAAAGGTATATTTTTATCGTTTCCTCAAATGAGGTACCTTGTTACTTTTCAAAAAAATGTACAGAAGGAATATTATTTTTCACTTATATAATATGAATAGTTTTACCATGATAATTACTAATTTTTTATTTGGAGATTCCTTTACATGTCTACATGGTTATTTTTTTGAAAAAAAGTTTCCTTTTATAATTATGCAGCTTTTCTTAAAAAAGAGTGATTTTAATATAGAAAGGTTATTTTACTCACGAATTATTTCAAGTGTTATGTCAAAATAATTTTCTATATAAGAGTAAATCATTTGATTTTTCTATTATTTACTAGGAATATGATCCAATGATACCATTATTATTCTTTCTCTATATGGTTTATCTTCATAATAACAAAATTTTTATGAAAACCATTTCTTTTCATGGGTTTTAATATGATGAATGGTTTATGATCTGGGGGAACACATATGTATTATTTTTATTATGTGATGGGTGACACCAATATCTCCCTCCAATTCACTAGTTAAATATGGATAACTTATGAGGTAAATATATTATGCATGATCCTGATTTCATGTTAACAAGTTTATTTGGGGAATTTATTTTCATGTACATAAGTTGATGCATGGAATTGTATTTAATGTATATAAGTTTATGTCTGGAATTGGATTTCATGTTCATAAGTTTATTTATAGACATGGTTTCATGTACATAAGATTATGTGTGGGATTTTTTTTCAAGTCCTTGTCTTAATTAGTGAAGCTATTTCTATTTATACATGTTAACAATGTTATAAGTGTATGTGTATTCCATAATAACATTTATTATACCAATGATATGATTTTATAGATCTTGTCATGTGACAATTTTATGTTTCATCTCTTATGAATTTCCACGATTTGAGCCATGACTCAATATTATGATCTATGATTTGTAGGGTGTAGATTTAAAATTCCAAGCTCATGTTCTCACAACCTTATGATCATGTTATGCTTATATGATCATTAAAATCTCCCTTGATAACCCTTACCGAGCATCTGAGCTCACCCTATCTTATGTTTCCTTTCCAAAGGTTATTAAGAAGTGTTTTTAAATTATATGTCTATGTAGGATGATAGTTATGAAGAAATTAGTGGGAGATGATATAGCTCATTTATGAAGTAGTTGTTTATGTGTCCCAGTTTCATAATTCACTATAATTATATGATTCTAGCATGGATTGAAATGTTATACAGTGATTAATAATCTATTTTGATATAATACTTATATTTTAAATGTATGGGTTACTATAAACAAATATGGGGGAAAGATGTGGAACCTATTAGAAATATATATAGATAATCTATGATAGATACATATTTTCATGTCGATTATTATTGTTAATCAATTGTTTTATGAAAAGGGTAATCAAAATTTTTGTTGGGATGGATTTAATAAATACATGTTAAATTTATATGAGAGTCATATACTAGGGAATATGACCCTTCATGTAATGATAATACCACCCATCCTCTCAACCATGTTGCATAGTTTTAAGTGTTATTATTTAATTATAATAACCTCCCACTTTTGGAAAGTTGGACTGTATTAAAACCAACAACATGTGTGAAATGCATAAAGGTATATAAATTCCTTACACACACATTTAGAGACAATGTTTTGTGATATTTTATGACCTTATACCTTAATTTAAAACCATTAACTTATTTCTCGGTTTAAAATGATGATTAAATTTTACCTCAGTAACGTATTTTTATGCCAAAAATTGAAATTGAACTTATTAAATAATTTGAATGTGTAGACTTGAAATTTGGAATCCATTTTATTGGATTAAATTTCTAATATTGATAAAAATTAATTATAAAATAATAAATATATAATGTATAAAAAATATTTTAAGGAAAATATATTTTAGAGCCCAAAATTGATTTGTTATTATTCCTTTATAAATAATAAAAATTAAATGTATTGTAATTTATTTAATAATACATTTCATTAAATTCATTCATCAATAGCGACTGATTTAATTATTATACAAAAATACCCAAAATAATGGAAAATGATACTTTAAAAATTATCCAATTTATTTATTAAAGGAATTTAACCACATCATGTAACATCTCGAACATGGTTCCACTAAACTGGTATAACAAGATGGTGTGACACATGAACTCAAGCATGCCTCCCCATATAATAGTGACTTTTGAATATTAATGAGTGTTTAATGAAACAAATGGGGAGACTATACCCTATTTGACATAGTGAAACAACAGTAGAAATAATAATAAGAAACAACATACAATAATAATACATAACCAAGCACCATACACTATATTCCAAAACTAGGGAAGTACCAATAAACCAATACCATATAATATGACTTTTCAAGATATTCTTAAGTGTCAATGGAAATCGAAAATAATACACTAAATAGAATTACCAAAACAGATCCTGATTGCATGTTTTGTCCCCTGATACATTATTGATACCATGTCACCAATATATCACAGGTCCGTTGACCTTATATTAATTGGAAACCATGAAGTATTCTCTGGTACATAATGACATCTTTAGCAGGGTGTTAGAAAACCTATGTAGGCTACCACCGATAGAATCTAAAGAAATATCCACTCAAAGTAATATTGTATGAAAGTGGTGGGAGAGAGTAATAAAACTATGTAATTAATAAAACATGATTTAAGGGTATCAAATTATTATTTAATATCTTTTGTTTTACAGACCTGGTTTCCATGTGTTAGGATCTGGAGGTCTACAAATTAAATATTAAATGGTTGGATTCATTTATCATTTACATTCTCATACAACAAGGGGTCTCCATCCAAGTGTGAAAACCATGTCAAAACATATGCATCTGATCATTGTCTCAGAACAGAAATAAATATTATGAATCTTTATCCTCATCAATATTGTAAAATCCCAGGTAAATAAAGAATAATACATTTTCATATTTATTAATATTTGAGAATTGAATATTAATTTTACTTTAAAGGGGTTTCTATGTTCGATAGCGTACCTGATACGCAACAAAGAGTTTCTTTGAAATCTTACGTTGCACACTAGTAATAAAACAATATTATTTTAAATGGTAGTTAACAAGTAGTCGTTGTATTGGCGGTAATGAATATAAATAACTAAAATATTATTATATATGTTTTTTAACTGTTTTTACGTTTATCCAATAAAGGATAAAGGCTTAAAATACGAAAAGAATTCAATTTTAGGCATAGATACTCTAATATTCACTAAAATGCCGAACTATCGCCTTTTGATGGAGAATCCTTTTCAAATATAGTTTTGGTCACTCTTATACATTCTATTTTACCAAATAAATTTCTTCTTTAGAATCGGGACATCAAAATTTACTTTGTGTAAATTTTTGGTTTTTTTCCGATAAAGATCATTTTTTAATGAATAGTGAAAAATTTTGTATTTTAATTCAAAACCTCTTTTCAATATAATTTATTTATATGATTAGATTATCTTTTGAATTGGTTTTAAAGCGAAATTAGAAGATATTTTTACCATTTAATCCAATTGCTGTCGTTGGAATTAATTTCACTTTGAAATCGGACTTAAACTAGTGTCAATCTTTTGATACTTTTTGTTTCTTAAAAACACGCTATTTATTTTGACAGCGGGAATTAATTATTAAATTAATTAATGAAACTTATATGTTTTGAATTTTGTAAAATATACATCATTTTTTAATTCAGAATATAAAATATATCTTAGGGTGATGTTTTGGTATTTTTCAGAAAACATCAATTTTTGATGAATAGTGAAACCACTAAGTGGTATTTAAAAACTGATTTTTCGTTTAAATGAAACATTAACACTTCTATGTTTTGAATTTCAAAAATCCAACATACATGGTTGTCATTAAGAAGTAAAATTTGGTTCAATGGGATTAAAATAATTTTTATGTGAATTGTAACTTTTATGTTTATTAATCGCGATTAGAGGTAATTAGTTTAGTTTAAGGTAAAAATAATTTTTTAATAATATTAAATGACCTATACACATGTCCTACCCTTATTGGATGTGTCATGGGATACCAAGACAATCCATGGGTCAACTTGGGGACCCCATGGAGCCACTTTGGTAGGAAAATGACATTAATATCGTTTTATTTAAAGTTAAAATAAAAATGTCACAAACATGAGTTTTTTTACTAAAACAATTTTTAAATGGGGTTATACAAGTCATATTTTTGACTATAAATATTAATTATAAAGATAAAATGATATCCTACATCATGATATTTATTTATAATTTTTAGACATTAAATAAATTAAATTATTTGTGACACAATGATGATGCAGCGATTACCTCATTATTTAACGATTTAAATAAAATGAAAAGATAATGTAAAATATAAGATATGAACATGTGAAAAACATATTTTATGAGTGGATTTACAACCCTTATCAACCTATCCTATAAATATATAATTTTGGGACCCTTGTTATCTGAAAATCATTTTATAATAAAGTATCTTTTCTTATCTTTCCAAGAGTGCCCCTCCTCTCTTCTTATAAAAGGCCCTCACCTCTACCTCCTTACCCACACCTCTTAAGCCTTTGGTTTTGCCAAGAGCTGCTCTTTTTGTCTCTCCACATCCTTATATTACTCATAGAAGCCTCACTTTGGGCATAAGTCTTCCCAAGGATGACTTTGAGCTCAAATCTAAGAGAGTTACCCGATTTTAAGGTAATGTCTTCACTTTTGTTATTTTGTTTTATTTTGCTTCTCCAACCCCCTAAACTATTTTTATTCATTTATTTTGTAACAACTATAGTATCTTCAATATACTAGGATGTTTTTATAATAATAATTCGTGATACACTTACACACACCTATATCTAATGGTTAAAGAACATACTGTTTCTGTGGATGGTGAATTTCTGCCTCACGAATTGATGATTGTTCAATATTTTTCTAAAACTTTCAAAGGTGGCCATTAAGATGTCAATATATTTATATATGATATATAATATGTTTATATTTTCCTTAATCTTCTGTATTTTTTATTTATGGGATACCTTTATGGCTTCCATTATGGGTATACGCGATATCTTCATTTTAGGAAGTGCGGACTACCGCCCCCTAAAAATGATTTGATTCGTTAATGCCATATGTGGGACGTATATAGGATGGATTTAAAGTTATTATATGATATTTTATACTGGAATTATAATATACCTTTATATCATTATTATTTCTTTCCATTAAAGTATGAGATAGACATGAAAGTAGCGTTCATGCGTACGTACGACTTACCGTCTCCATGAACGATGCATTTCATTTCTTATCCCCAAATGTAATGTACTATTATAAGTACATATATATATTGGATATATATGATGTATGTTACATCTAAATGATTAATATAATTCTGGAATTAAAATATAAACATCTCTCATTTAGTTTTAATTCCATTAATATAACATAGAAATAAAAGTAGCGTTCATGCGTATGTACGACTTACCGTCTCCATGAACGGTGCATTTCATTTCTTACCTCTAAATGATTATGTAATATTATAAATACATGTATATTCTGGATATATATTATATATATTATATCAAAATAATGAATATCATTCTGGATATAATGAAACTTTGAGCACATGAACAACATGTAATTGTAAGAAGTCCACTTTCGACTTAAGAACCAAATATCGACAAAACAAACATTATTAACTTAAATGATTAAATAATGATTATAACATGGAAATAATTGATATAAAAGGAATAGTAATCTTGAAAAAGGTTCTTAACCAAGTATAAATTAACACTAGTTTATTATTCAGGAGATTAAAGAGCAATCGAGTCACATCAGACACGAGGTAAGGGACTTCGTCTCAATCTATTTTCATTAAGGCATGTTTCATTTTATAAACAACTTTCTTTTATACGGTGTATAAACCAATTTGAATTTTACTTTTATACAAAAGGAATATTTTTCTATGAAGTGTTTTACTAAATGACAAAAAAGAATGTTTCTTTTAACGTATGCGGTGACAACAACCTTTTCCGCCGTCTCGAGTATTATTTGGTCTTTTTCTTCCTCAACAAGCTGTTATGTTTTTAAAATGAAATAAATACCATATACGATTTTATGTATTTTGGAATTGAAAATGGTTTTTCTAATGGATTTGTTATGTGAATATATTTAAGTGATATATTGTGATCAAAGTGTGGAAATGTTTTCTTTCCATTATATTTGTTTTATGTCTTATGATTTTATAATGGAACATGGACATTTGACGGCTGGTTACGTGATAAATCATATGACGGGTGGTGCTGTGAATACCAGGATGGGTGGTTACGTTATAACCTCCAATGCATTGGGTATGGAAGTCAGCCGTATGGCTATTCCATTAAGTGTTATGTGTTGAACTCGACCGTATGGTTATTCCATTTATGTATGTCTATGTCCCAAGTTACCTTTATATGTTATGTGATCTTTATATGGTTTTATGGTAACCTTTTGGTCACAAAAGGGTAAGTAATGATATTTTATTCAGTGAAGAGTTTTTACTACTTCATAAAGGTGAAAAGTATTACTTTGATAAAGTATACATGGTTTACTTGTTGTTTCAAAAAACTAACAGTTTTTATTCATTGTGTATCCCTTACTAAGATTTTTATGCTCACCCAAAGTTTTTTGAAATGTTTTTCACAGGACTTAATGTGGAATAGGGTCAAGGATGTGATCAAGGGAAATCCATGCTATCTAAAACATGGAACTAGAACTGTTTATTTTTAAGAGTTTTTATTTTATGGAAACTTAGTAGAAGTGTTTACTTTGTAATCTTTTGAGATGTAATAGTTATGTCCTAATTCTCTAAAACTCTAAACCTGAAAAGATCCTCAATGTGAATTATTCATTTAATTCAATATTAAGTAAGGTTTAAGGCCGGGGCCTTATATTTGGTATCATAGGTCGGTTTAGACAACTTTAGGAGTTAGAAAAGTGTTAAATTATATGTTAGTTTATGGTATGATTGAAATGACATAGCATTTAAATATTACCATGTAGCTTTGACTAAGATATTTCTGTGTTCATAATGGTTTTCAGTAGAAAAAACAAAGAAACTATGTTGGGACGACATCAGGAGGAAGACATCCTTCCAAATCAGTAACCTGAGATGGTCGGAATTGGAACTGAACAGTTTGTTGCAGTGATGGCATAGTTGACATAGGCTATAAATGGTGGTGGTATCCATGCACGAGATCAGCCATATCAACCAAAGAGGGACATGTCAGTGGTGGAACATTTCATGAGGCAATATCCCCCATCATTTAGAGGATCATCTGACCCCATGCCAGCTGAAGGGTGGATTAAAGCACTGAAGAAGATTTTTGATGTCATGGGGTGTTCAGAACATCAAAAGGTTAGTCTTTCTGTTTACCGTATTGAAGGTGAAGCTGATCAGTGGTGTTTGATGGTGAAAAATATCATGGATAGTGATGAGATTGATGATCGTCACTGGGATTAATTCAAAGGTATGTTTCTTGAGAAATATTTTCCAATGGTGGTTCTTCATAGGATAGAAAACAAATTCCTATAATTGAGGCAGGAGGATGATTCAGTGGTTGCTTATGAAGCAAAGTTCACTCGACTGGCAAGGTATTCTCCAAACTTCATACGAGATCTTGATAGTAAAATCAACTATATTTACTCAGGGTTAAAGCCAAAGTATTGAAGGGCTTTAGCTTCTCGTGAGTTCAAAAGTTATGAAAAACTTGTTCATTGTGCGGGGAAGGTGGAAATGGAGTTTTCCCATGATCAGGTGTTCTTTGAAAAACAACAGAATAAGAGGTCCAGTTGGCAGGCGAAGGGGATGAATTCATCAAATAAACAAAGAGGTATGAAAACCAAATATCCATCCTATGAGAAGTGTGGTAAAATGAATCCTGGAGAATGTTGATAAATGTTTGGAAAGTGCTTTTGGTGTGGTAAGTCAGGTCATATTGCTCGTAACTGTAAAGAATATGATCAAGAAGGAAATGAAAAGCCAGCAGTAAGATTTTGTAAGTGTAATGAAATTGGTCATTATGCAAATGAGTGTCTAACTAATAACTCAATTGGGGGAAAGCAGCCAGAATACAAGATGAAAGGGGTGGTGAAATCCTTTGCAACTACTTCAGCAGATGTTGGGCCTTCAAATGAAGTAGTATCAGGTACACTGTTTTTTTGTTCAGATTATGCCAATGTGTTGTTTGATTCAGGGTCTACACATTCTTTCATTTATGAGAAGTTTTCTAGTAAATTGGAAATTCCATCTCAAGATATGAATCCTAAACTTATGATAAAACACCTCTAGGGAACGTTGAGACAAAAAGAAATTATAAGAACCTTCCTATCCTTGTGTGCGGAAAGAATCTACCCGCAAACCTTATTGTTTTGCCTCTAGTAGAGTTTGATGTTATTTTGTGCATGGGTTGGCTTTCTATTTATCATGCCAAGATTGACTGCAGAGGTAAAATGGTTTCTTTTCAGAAAGATTTTCAGTTTGTGTACAAGAATGAACCCTTGGTTTTGATAACATATCAGGAAGTTGAGAAACTAGTAAAAGATGGAAATGAATATTACCTTGCACATATTGTTGAAAATAAAGGAACTGTTCAGATTAATGATGTGCCAGTGGTAAATGAGTATCTTGATGTTTTTCCTGATGAGTTGCCTGGAATTATTCATGATTGGGAAGCTGAATTTACTGTTGAATTAGTTCCGGATTCTAAGCCAATTTCAAAACCCCCTTATCGAATGTCTCAAGTTGAACTTTTAGATTTAAAGAAACAATTACAGGAGTTATTAGATAAAGGTTTCATTCGACCAAGCACATCAGCATGGGGTGCTCTTGTCTTGTTTGTTAAAAATAATGATGGATCAATGAGACTATGCATTGATTATAGAGCCTTAAATAACATTACTGTTAAAAACAAGTATCCTTTGCCTAATATCGATGATTTTTTTATCACCTCCAGGGAGCTCAGTATTTTTTGAAGATTGACTTGAGGTCGGGGTACCATCAGTTGAAAGTAATAGAAGCAGATGTTCCAAAGACTGTGTTCTGTACTAGATATGTCCATTATGAATTTGTAGTTATGCCTTTTGGGTTAACCAATGCACCTCCTGTATTCATGGACCTTATGAATATAATTTTCCATGAGTTCTTGGATAAGTTTGTGGTTGTTTTCATCGATGATATTTTGGTGTTTTATAAAAGTAAATAGGAGCATGAAAGTTATTTAAGGGTTATTCTGCAAACCTTGAAAGAAAATAAATTGTATGGGAAATTCATCAAGTGTGAGTTTTGGTTGCAAAAAATTTCTTTCCTTGGTCACATTGTTTCAAAATATGGCATAACTATTGATCTTGGTAAAACAAAAGTTGTTGAAGAATGGACAAGACCCACAATTGTAACCGAGATCCGTAGTTTCCTTGGTTTTGTTGGTTACTACTGAAGGTTTTTTGAAATTTTGTCACGGTTATCTTGTCTAATGGCTAAGCTAACTCGGAAGGGTGTTAAGTTTATCTGGACCTAAAAATGTGATGATTATTTTCAGGATTTGAAAAAAAATATTGGCGAATGCTCCAGTTTTGGAACTTACTTCCAGGAATGGTGAGTTTGTTATATACAGTGAAGCTTTGTTAAAGGGACTTGGCTGTGTCCTTATGCAGAATGATCAGGTAATTGAATATGCTTCACATCAATTGAAAACTCATGAGGTAAATTACCCTACACATGATTTGGAATTAGCTGTTGTTGTTCTCACTTTAAAAATTTAGAGGCATCATTTTTATGGAGTAAAGTGTGAAATATATACAGATCACAAAAGTTTAAAGTATATATTCACTCATAAATAATTGAACATGAGACATAGGAGATGGCTGAAATTAATCAAGAATTATGATTGTATAATTCATTACCATCCGGGAAAAGCAAATAAAGTGTCCGATGCTTTTAGTCGAAAAAGTAATGCTTCATAAACCATGCTACGTTTGGAACGAGATCCTTTGGTTTTTGATTTGATGAACTTTGGCATGGAAGTTGTTTATATAGAAAGTTCTTCTGTTTTGTTTTAGGTATCAGTGAAATCTTCTCTGTCAGACAGAATCAAGCAATCACATAAGCAAGACAGTGAATTGCAGAAAAAGGTAGAGCTGGTTCAGAAGGGTAAGTTTCCTGAATTCAACATTGATAATGATTGTGTTTTGAGTTTTGGGAAGCGATTGTGTGTGCCTTGTGATTCATAGTTGAAGAGAGAGTTGTTATGTGGAGCTCATAGTTCTCCGTTTTCAGTTCATCCAGGAAGTACTAAGATGTATAGAGATCTTCGGGAGTATTACTTGTGGGATGGAATGAAAAGGGATATTGTTGATTTTACTGTGAAGTGTTTGACTTGTCAACAGGTTAAAGCAGAGCGGCAGTTACCGAAAGGGATGTTTCAGCCTTTACCAGCGCCAGAGTGGAAATGTGAAAATGTATCCATGGTCTTTGTTGTGGGATTACTGAGGACATCTCGAGGTAATAATGCAATCTGGGTTATTGTTGATCGCTTGACTAAATCTGGTCATTTCCTTCCTATTCGAGATACATTCTCTCTAGATCAACTTTCTCGATTGTATCATAAAGAGATAGTCATGTTGCATGAAGTTCCCCTCTCTATTGTATCTGATCATGATCCCATGTTTACTTCTAACTTTTGGAAAGGCCTTCAGAAGTCATTGGGTACTGAATTAATTTTTAGTACATCTTTTCATCCATAATCAGATGGGCAGTCAGAACGAAAAATTCAGACCTTGGAGGATATGCTACGAGCTTGCTCTATGGATTATCATGGAAGTTGGGACCAACATCTTTATTTGGTTGAATTTCCATATAATAACAGTTTTCATTCCAGTATACAGATGGCTCCGTTTGAGGCATTATATGGGAAGCGGTGTCAAACTCCATCTTTTTGGGATGAAGTGGGTGAAAGGATGCTAATGGGACCAGAATTGGTAGAAGATATAGCAGAAAAAGGACAGTTGATTCAGAAACACATGAGAACAGCTCAGAGGAGACAGAAAAGTTATGCGGATAACCAGAGAAAGGATCTATCTTTCGAGGTAGGTGATCATGTTTTTCTCAAAGTTTCACCGTGGAAAAGTGTGATGCGATTTGGTAAGAAAGGAAAGCTGAATCCAAGGTTAATTGGACCATATGAAATTTTTGAGAGATTTGTATCAGTTGCATACATAGTGGATTTACCTCCGTGTTTATCTCAGGTTCACAATGTTTTTCATGTTTCGATGTTGAGAATGTTTATGCCAGATCCATCTCATGTTTTGAGCCCAGAGGTAGTTCAGTTGGAAGAGAATCTCTCTTATGAAGAACAACCAGTCCTTATTCTTGACTGAAGAGAGCAATTGTTGCGAAATAAGGTAATTCACCAGGTAAAGGTTTTGTGGAAAAACCATATGGTTAAAGAGGCAACATGGGAATCTGAAAATTCTATGAGGGATAAATACCCCCACTTATTTTGATAAGTGAATAAAATTGTGAGGACGCAATTCCCAGAAGGGGGGAAGGATGTAACATCCCAGGTAAATAAAGTATAATACATTTTCATATTTATTAATATTTGAGAATTGAATATTAATTTTACTTTAAAGGGGTTGCTATGTTCGATGGCGTACCTGATACGCAACAAAGAGTTTCTTTGAAATATTACGTTGCACATTAGTAATAAAACAATATTATTTTAAATGGTAGTTAACACGTAGACATTCTATTGGAGGGAATGAATAGAAATAACTAAAATATGATTATATATGTTTGTTAACTGTTTTTACGTTAATCCAATAAAGGATAAAGGCTTAAAATATAAAAAAATTCAATTTTAGGCATAGATACTCTAATATTCACTAAAAGGCCGAACTATCGCCATTTGATGGAGAACCCTATTTAAATATTGTTTTGGTCACTATTATACATTATATTGGACCAAATAAAATTCTTCTTTAGAATCGGGACATCAAAATTTACTTTGTGTATAGTTTTGGTATTTTTCCGATAAAGATCATTTTTTAATGAATAGTGAAAAATGTTGTATTTTAATTCAAAACCTATTTTTAATCTAATTTATTTATATGATTATATTATCTTTTGAATTGGTTTTAAAGTGAAATTAGAATATATTTTTACCATTTAATCCAATTTTTGTCGTTGGAATTAATTTCACTTTGAAATCGGACTTAAACTAGTGTCAATCTTTTGATACATTTAGTTTCATAAAAACACGCTATTTGTTTTGGTAGCGGGAATTAATTATTAAATTAATTAATGAAATTTATATGTTTTGAATTTTGTAAAATATAAATCATTTTTGAATTCAGAATATCAAATATAGCTCAGGGTGAAGTTTTCGTATTTTTCTGAAAAACATCAATTTTTGATGAATAGTGAAACCACTAAGTGGTACTTAAAAAATGATTTTTCTTTTAAATGAAAATTTACCACTTCTGTGTTTTGAATTTAAAAAATCTGACATACATGGTTTTCATTAATAAGTAAAATGTGGTTTAATGGGATTAAAATAATTTTTTGGTGAATAGTATGTTTTATGTTTATTAATCGCGATTAGAGGTAATTAGTGTCGTTTAAGGTAAAAATAATTTTTTAATAATATGAAATGACCTAGAGACATGTCCTAACCTTATTGGATGTGTCATTACCGACCAATACAATCCATGAGTCAACTTGGGGACCCCATGGAGCCACATTGGTAGGAAAATGACATTAATATCTTTTTATTTAAAGTTAAAATAAAAATGTCCCAAACATGAGTTGTTTTACTAAAACAATTTTTAAATTGTGTTATAGAAGTCATATTTTTGACTATAAGAATTCATTAGAAATATAAAATTATTTCCTACACCATGATATTTTTTTTATAATTTTTAGACAATAAATAAATTAAATTATTTATGACACCATGATGATGCAGCGATTACCTCATTATTTAAGGATTTAAAGAAAATGAAAAGATAATTTAAAATATAAGACCTACACATGTCAAAAACCTATTGTATGGGTGGATTTATAACCCTTATCACCTTATCCTATAAATATATAATTTTGGGACCCTTTTTATCCGAAAATCATTTTATAATAAAGTATCTTTTCTTAACTTTCCAAGAGTGCCCCTCCTCTCCTCTTATAAAAGCCCCCCACCTATACCTCATTACCCACACCTCTCAATCCTTTGGTTAGGCCAAGATCTGATCTTTTTGTCTCTCCACATCCCTATCTTACTCCTATAAGCCTCACTTTGGGCTGAAGTCTTCCCAAGGAAGCCTTTGAGCTCAAATCTAAGAGAGTTACCCGATTTTAAGGTAATGTCTTCACTTGTGTTCTTTTGTTTTATTTTGCTTCTCCAACCCCCTAAATCCTTTTTATTCATTTATTTTGTAACAACTCCAGTATCTTAAATATACTAGGATATTGTTATAAGAATAATTCGAGCTACACTTACACACACCTACATCTAATGGTTAAAGAACATACTGTTTTTGTAGATGGCGAATTTCTGCCTCATGAAACGATGATTGTTCAATATTTTTCTAACACCTTCAAAGGTGGCCATTAAGATGTCACTATATTTATATATGATATATAATATGTTTATTGTTTCCTTAATATTCTGTATTTTTCATTTATGGCATAAATTTATGGCTTCCAATATAAGTATACGCGATATCTTCATTTTAGGAAGTGCGGACTACTGCCCCCTCAAAGTGATTTGTTCGTTAATGCCATATGTGGGACTTATAAAGGATGGATTTAAAGTTATTATATATGATGTTATACTAGAATTATAATATACCTTTATATAATTATTATTTCTTTCCATTAAAGTATGAGATATAAATGAAAATAGCGTTCATGCGTACGTACGGCTTACCGTCTCCATAAACGGGGCATTTCATTTCTTATCCCCAAATGTAATGTACTATTATAAGTACATATATATAATGGATATATATGATGTATTTTACATCTAGATGATTAATATAATTCTGGAATTAAAATATACATATCTCTCTCATTTAGTTTTAATTCCATTAATATGACATAGAAATGAAAGTAGCGTTAATGCGTACGTACAGCTTACCGTCTCCATGAATGGTGCATTTCATTTGTTACCTCTAAATGTTTATGTAATATTATAAATACATGTATATTCTGGATACATATGATATATATGATATCCAAATCATGAATATCATTCTGGATATAATGAACCTTTGACCACACGAACAACATGTAATTGTAAGAAGTCCACTTTCGACTTAAGTACCAAATATCGACAAAACAAACATTATTAACTTAAATGATTACATAATGCTTATAACATGGAAATAATCGATATAAAAGGAATAGTAAGATTGAAAATGTTCTTAAGCAAGTATAAATTGACACTAGTTTATTATTCAGGAGATTACAGAGCAATCGAGTCACGTCGGACACGAGGTAAGGGACTTCGTTTCAATCTCTTTTCATTAAGGCGTGTTTCGTTTTGTACACAACTTTATTTTATACGGTGTATAAACCCCTTTGACTTTTACTTTTATACAAAAGGAATCTTTTTCTACGAAGCGTTTTACTAAAAGAAAAAAAGTAATGTTTCTTTTAACGTACGCTGTGACAACAACCTTTTCTGTCGCCGCGAGTATTATTTGGTCTTGGGCTTCCTCAACAAGCCGTAATGTTTTTAAAATGAAAAAAATACCATATACTCTTTTATGTATTTTGGTATTGAAAATGGTTTTAAAATGGATTTGTTATGTCAATATATTTAAGTGATATATTGTGATCAAAGTGTGGAAATGTTTTCTTTCCATTATATTTGTTTTATATCTTATGATTTTATAATGGTACTTGGACATTTGACCGGTGGTTACGTGATAAACCATATGATGGGTGGTGCCTTGAATACCAGGACGGGTGGTTACGTTATAACCTCCAATGCATTGGGTATGGAAGTCGGCCGTATGGCTATTCCATTAAGTGATATGTGTGGAAGTCGACCGTCTGGTTATTCCATTTAAGTATGTTTATGTCCCAAGTTACCTTTATATGTTATGTGATATTTATATGGGTTTTATGGTAACCTTTTGGTTACAAAAGGGTAAGTAATGATCTTTTATTCAGTGAAGAGTTTTTACAACATCATAAAGGTGAAAAGTATTACTTTGATAAAGTATATATGGTTTACTTATTGTTTTGAAAAACTAATAGTTTTCATTTATTGTGTATCCCTTACTAAGGTTTTTATGCTCACCCCAAGTTTTTTGAAATGTTTTTCACAAGACTTAATGTGGAATAGGGTCAAGGATGGGATCAAGGGAAATCCATACTATCTAAAACATGGAACTAGACATGTTTCTTTTTAAGAGTTTTTATTTTATGGAAACTTAGTAGAAGTGTCTACTTTGTAATCTTTTGAGATGTAATAGTTATGTACTAATTATCTAAAACTCTAAACGTGAAAAGATCCTTAATGTGAATTATTAATTTAATTCAATATTAAGTAAGGTTTAAGGATGGGGCCTTATAAATATATACTTTTGATACATAACATAGTATATGGCCATCCATATTCAAGGATGTGGAATGTGATGTCCAATATCCACACCCATTGGTCTAGGAGCTTCATATCCCACAGCACACACATTTCATTAATAACATTTCCAATATATATAACACTAGACCTCAAAACATATAGTTGAAAATGGACACAAAATATTTTCACTAATTCATTAATCACATGTTGAACCACATTTAAAACCATAATAAACTTATCAACTGATACTATTTCAATGTTACCACTACATTCCATACAATGGGTTATTTCTAAAACATTTTAACCAAATACAATAGGCTAATCTTCATCATTTTTATTATATCCCCTTGTTATGGCATATCACATTTCAATTCAAGTCATTAAAAATATCCCCTTACTCTCATTATAAATTCATATAATAAATTATCAGTTTAACTACATAAACCCATTAATTCGCTGTTTTTCAATTCACCTTACCATTTTGAAAAAGAACAGATCCCCCCTTGGGTGACCTTCAAAATCAGACTGAAAATATCCAATGCATCGAAATGGATATATAACATTTCTACCACAAAATAATAATTCCAAAATTAATATTAAAAATTAAATAACCAATTTCATAGAAAGAAGGTGTAATAACACAATCACAAACACATAAACAGCTTCAAGACATTAGGAGGAAGCTTGTATAGAACCTACCTCATGCTCATAGAAAAGTGCTCACTCAAAAACATGACCTTGATCCAAGACCAAACAACCATAAATGCTAAATATAAAAATATATTGGAAAATTTGGGTTTAGGTATTCATAAGTAGATAAAACATTCATCCATGATTCTTCTAGAAAATAAAAGGAAGAGGAATCATAGACATTCCTAAAGCTTTGATTTTCAATCAAAAGTGCTTCAAATAAGGAAAGATCAAAGGATAATTACACATGGAATATTTGGGAGGTCCTTATTCAGATCGATAGTTACTAAATATTGTGTGAGATGAAAAATTTGTGAAGAATCATTTAATCATGAGAGGGAAAAATGGGAATTTATCCTCTTTTATTGAGGTGCACAGTTTGGCTAGACAATTTTCTAAACTGTTAACTAACTATGAATCCAAATCTATCCAAAAAGTGGCACGAGTTTCATGGTTCTATGGGAATTATTCATAGTTTGGAAGACTATATAAAGACCAATAATTTTTTTTTCTCCAGGTCCAAAAAATTTCCAACCCCTTGCATAGTTTTTTTTACTATGCACCACCTCTTAAAGGTTGTATGGTTAAGGCACACTGTTAGTACTAACTATGTGCAAAACACATTAGGGCCTGTTATTCACTATTTTTGTGTCCTAAAGCCCAATGAATAACTCATGGAATTCCCCATTACGAGGGGGTAATTCCATTAACCATTTAAAGGGATTTCAAGAAAAATTTAATTGATAAGTACCACGTCAAAAGGTTAGGATCTTATACATCAAATTATTTATATTCTAAATATGCTATTTTTTTAATCCATCATTATTATATTATTTTTTTGAAAACATTAAATAATTTTTTAAATATAATACATAATTAATAAAAAAAGATATTTTATAGTAAAATAATCTAATTAATTATTATTTTTTATTTCTTTACAGAATTGTGAATTATATTATTTTTAATTTGATATTGACAATTACACAAGTTTAATACATCTATTGACTATTAGTATATCCCATGACTGTATATCAAAAAACTATATTACAATTACCTTATATCCAATAACCAAAAATATAAAAGTAATATTAAATTACTATCTATAGGCTTATATATATCTCTTAAATCATTCATCCTATTCATTTACATCAATCTCAATATGTATATAGTATTTCTAATGTTTTCCTTATTTATATGGAAATAATTAGAGGATTAATCATTAATTAAAACCACTAGGACCAAGATTTCATGTTCTTGATATTTTTTATTTACATGTGGATTTATACCACTTATACTATTCTAAATTATTTTCCATATTGTATTACCATTATTTATTAATTTTTATCTTGCATTGGAAGATTTTATCTTTAAAAAATGTATTATTGTTGTTTTTAGTACAGTGTTGAATGTCAAACATGATATGAATATTAAAATTTATTTAAATGGAAATTTATATTAATATTTCATGGTGTCAAATTGATATCTACGACGAGCCTTCACAAGCTCACTATGAGTTCCATATTGAAAAAAATTATCACTTTTCCATGATTCATCACAGAACTCATCTTTATTCTTTGGAATGGTACCATAGGAGTGAAATCCCAATATATACTTATTTCTAACATCAATCCTAAATTTATTATTTTCTAAAATTTATTATCAAACATGTCAATGATAATTACCAATTTTTATAGAATTAATCTCATTATCTTCTTTTATTTCAGAATATCTCTTTTTATAAGATCATATATATCAATAGATATTTATTAATATATTTTTTCATACACTAATAAAAACTATAATATCTTTAGAGAAATAGGTATTAATAAAAATAACCATCCATAAATCCATTTCTCTAATTTGGAGAGAAATTCTATGTATTTTTATTCAAGAATATGTGTGATATTTTCATGAATATCATGAACAAATCCATCTATCACCCATCATTAAATTTGAGTCCAACACCCATGTTTAAATCCTTATATTCCTTCAAAAAATATATGAAATACAAATAAGTAGACTTTTGGATTCATCCTCACCCCTATGGGTCATATTTCTTCATTGTGTGAAGCTTGATAAAATACCTGAACTATAAAATCCAGACAAATTCTAAATTTAAATAAGTGAAATACAATCAAATAATCTCCCTTTATTTTTTAATACTTTCTCCATTCATACTTGGTCTGAATATGAATCATATTTTATAATTAAATAAAAAAATTTGAATTATTTTATGTAACATCTCTATATATTTTGAATATTTTTTGAATAAATGTAATTTCTTCGACATCTTGCATTACACGCAACACTGAGTTTTAAAGAATCATGATATACTCAGTTAAAAATGACCATTATAACCGTGTTTATAAAATTTTTGGTATTAAATTGTAATAAAATAATTATGAATATTAATTATAATGTTTTTAGATAAATAAAATATATTTATAAATAAATATTTAATTTTTAGTGAATATTTCATATGCTTTGAGAAAAACTTTTTCTAAAAAATAATTTTTTTAATAACAAATAATAAAATTAAATTTTGAAAATTTTTAGAAAATTTATTTTCCAAAAATAAAATTACTGTTTGAGTCAAAATGTCACAATTTTCTTAGGGTAGTTTTTCAAATGTTTTTGAAATTATTAGTTTTTTGGTGAATTGGAAAAAATACCGCTATTTATTAAAAAACTGCATTTTTATTTAAAGAATCTACAAAGTTTCATATTGTATAAAATAATTTAAAAGTAAAATATATAAAATTTTATATTTATTAATAAGATATACATAATTGGAACAAATATAATATTTTATTTTGATGTTAACACTCTCGATACTTATGGAAATCTTATTCTTTGGAAAACCATTTTTTCATTGCATCTACAGGTTTAACTTTCAATTAACATTTTCAAATTATTTGAATAGAATTTAAAAAAAGGGATTTCATATTATAAAAAATAATAATTAACATTATATAATAAGTTCAACTTAATTTTTGTACCTAATTAATAGTGAAAATGGAAAATTTTAATTTCCATGGTTAAGGTTAAACAGGTTCAGTAGGGGTTAAACTAATAATATTAGGGTTAAAATAACCTAAAAACATTCATAATTATTATTTTTGGGACATATATACATAGTTTTAACTTTTTATATATTTTTATGTGCTTGTGGGACATGTTTCCCTGAAATTTATCAACATAATAATTTAAGTAATGAAAATAATATCACCCTCTTGCTTTTAAATTTTAGTTTTGTGTTCACATAGGGATAAACGTAAACTGTTAATGAATGTTCATGGTAATTTTATCGTAATAAAATTTATATCATGTGGTTATTTTGTTTAATTGTTATTAATTATATAAATTCTTTAAATGTTTAAGTAATACCAATGGAGTATTTATTTAATATATAAAAAACTAAAATACAGGATACAATGAATAATAAAAGAAAAATCAATTGTATAAGTTATTATATTTTTGGATTTTTTTGATAAATATAACTTGTTATACAAGTGTGAAAATAATATTTTCAAGTTCCACTTTTTGGGTAGTTCAAATGAAAATAAAAATGAATAGTGTAAAAATTAACATTAATGATATTTTTTTATAAATAATATTTTATTAAATGATTTAATATTTATAAAAATTTAATCATATACCAAGTTTCTTATATTTTATTTATAAAATATCAACCATAGTACATTTTGGGATGAATAAACCTTTTATAATAACTATATAAACCCCTAAATAGTAAAATAATTGTTACTATGGTAAAGGATAAAACGAGGTTTTTCACGTTTCATGCACTTATGATAGAATTTATTTTCCACACACATATTTTTTTTTATTTTATAAATTTTATTCAACATTTACATCCATTGGGTAAAAATTATCTTATTATAATCTTTTATTTATAGTCTTAAACAATAAATTACCTAGGTAAAAAGACTATTTTCCATAGTGAACTCTAAAATGGTAAAAGTAATAATTCTTAGACATTATAGAACAAAATATTTAATACATAGGATTATTATTTGTGGTGTAGGTGTAATATAACATATACTAATTCCAATCCTTTTATTATCAATTTTTGAGGCACTTGGGGTTAGACTGGATTCACATTATTGAATAGTTTTGGGTATTACAAAAAGTGCCACTACACTTCAATTACAAAAGAGAACTTACTATCCTCAATTATTAAGGCCTCATAAACCATTTTTATCCACAATATCCTTTGAATCTACCTCCCCAACATATTTATCCTTGTTTTAGATCTAATGGTACTCCCAAAATACAAATCCTAGTGTCCTTAATAATAGATCTAAAGGTGGTTGTTCTAAGAGAATGTAATTGTATTCACTAAGATCATTATTTTTAATCATACTTCTACCACCTTAATTCATGTATTAATAGTTAAAATATAATAAAACCAGTATCTAAAAAATATTTATATGTTATTATGTTGATTTTATTTCCAATATCAATATTCTCTTCGATTAAATGGGCACTGAAACTGTCGATCATGTGTACAACAGACTACCACCTTGCAAGATGATATAATTATTTTTCCCTCACCCCCTCTCACAGATGAGTATAATGATGGTTTTAATATTTATATATTATATTTATGATATTATTATTCTTATTTAAATGTAATATCACATTTAACTTCTTACTTCCATTTTGTTCGTATACGATAACGTCACTCGTGTTTAAGGTGGACTACAACCTCACGAAGTGATATGATTTGTTTTTACCTTATGATTTAAATGTAGGGTAATAAGGTTAGATTTAATGAAAATATGTAATATATATGACATAAAAAGGATTCTATAAAGTTAATATATTATGTACCTTCTTTTTGTTTCATTCATCGAGAAAATAGAAACAATGTTTATGTAGAGGTACGACCTAGCATCTCCATGAATGGTATATTTAATTTTCTATATCTAAATTTTCTATATTACTATAAATAAATATATACTGAATATATATTACATTTATATCATGGTTAAAATTTTTGATGTTATGGAACCATGATCATAATAAAAGTATCTAAAATTCCAAAACAAAACATACATGAACATTAAAGCAATTATCACCTCAAACATGATTTTAATAACAAATTGTTAATAAATGGATAATAAAAGGTTGTAAGTAAATATTATATGGGTTTATATATATTCATGGTTTTATAATTGTTTTTTAAGAAACCAATATTTATTATACATGATTTTCAAACCTGTATAACGTAAGTCGATACTTAAGGTAAGAGATTTTTGTCACAATTTTCCGTTGTTGAGACATATGTACCTATCTTCTTTTAAGTGGAGTATATACTACAAAATTCACATGTTATATCATAAATCTACATATATTAATTAAACTTAAAGTGTATTTTGTTGTTATAAATTAATGGGGCTTACGATTCATAAATTTTAAAGTGGTAAGGGTTTAATTTTACAATCCCATTATTTATTGAGATTGTTTATTATTATGATTTTGATAAAATATTATAATATATTTCTTAATAACCTCATGAATTTTATTATCCTCTTGTTATTTATTTAGAAGACAGGATTTCCATTTATTCCCATCTCTTTATACATTCCATATTCAAAAAGAAATGTTTTTAAAGAAAAAATTGCCTATATTTCTCTCTACGGTGGAAAGCACTTTTTTCTTCCATGACCATGTTTTCTAAAAATTAGTTAAAGTATGTTTTTACTATTATACAATTATATTTTAAATTATTTTTTACCCATGATTTAAGTTTTTATAATTTTTTTAAAAGGAAAATTTATGCCTTTTTAAAACAATTCCCATTTAGATTTTAGAAAAAATGTGAAAGGAATCTTTATTTTAACATGTACTACATAAACGAAATTTCCCTCTACCAGGACCATTAACTTTTTTAAATATTCATTTATAGGGTTCATAGTTTATTTTCAAATAAATGGATTTCCAAAATATTTTATGAATTTTATGTTTTAAAAAATAATTTTCATAGAAAGGTTATTTTCTTCAAGAAATGATTCAAGTGATCTTTCAAAATAATTTTTCTTCAATGATGAAATCCTTTGATGTTAATAGAGTTTTAGTGTGTATATCATCCCATGACACCTTTTTATTCATCCTATGGAATGTTTTTGTTTATTTTGACATGATTTTTATGAAGCCTTTTCATTTCTCATGATTTAGACTATAAAGAAATGTTTATAAAACTGATTTATTTTATTAGGTTCTAAAATTAGGAATGTTTTATGATCTTATGAAATACATATATATGGATTTTATTATGTTCTACTTGTATTGTTATAACCAAGGATTGTGGTTTTGTTATAACTAGGGATGGTGGTTAGGTTATAATAAAGGATAGTGGTCTCGTTTCAACCAAAGATGGTTTGTACCAATATCTATCTAGAATTTATTGGATATTGGTGTGTTATTAATGAACCTAATTTCATTTACACATGTTTTTATGCGAACCTGATTTCATTACTAGAGGATTATGAGAGGAGCATATTTCATGTCTTTAGAAACATTAGTGAACCTATTTCCATTTATAAATTATCACAATGATATAATATTATGTGTATGACACAAATCTATATATTACACCAAGGTTATGCTCTAATAGATTATTTACATTGATTACATTATGATTTAGGTCTTTTAAATTGCAAAAATTAATTACATAACTCATGTTTATGATCTATGATATATTTGGTATGATTTTAAAATGTTAAGCTCATGTTCTCATACCCTTATGATCATGTAATTATTATGTTATCATTGATATCTATATAATTTTTCCATACTAAGAATCTAAAATCACCATTTTTGATGTCTTCCTCCCCAGGTTATGAAGAAATGTCTTATGTATGATATGTATAATAAGGGTCATATCAATAAAGAACTAAGTGGCAGAATATGTAGTTCACGTATGACCGAGGTGTTTATGTTTCCAAGTTTCAAAAGGCACTATAATATATGATTCTGGATTGGATCATTATTTTTTGTGTTAAATATTCATCCATTATGATATAATATATATGCATGAGATGTTTGGGTATTTAAAATTGGTATTAGAGAAAGGTTTGTTAACCTTTGAAAACAAGAATGAGAAAATTATAGTGATATACCTAGAGATAGGAATAAGTATTAATCTAATGATAATTATATGTATAGGAAAATATCCTAGAATGTTGGTGTTTGATATAGTGAGTGGTTTTCAAGAGATTACATCCCTGACCTGATACTACAAGTGGACAATGTTATAGAACAGATATACCCAGGGATAATAACTAGGAAAATGTGCCTCAGGCATGGCCTAAGCTCTACCTGGTATATGACAACAAGGATTACTAAACTCCTAGTTTGATACTCCTAGGTGATATTCTTGGAAAATTCACAAACTATTTAAAAAACATATTAAATGATTTAAATAATAACCTTTAATAACCTAGGTTAATCCTAATGTATCATAGATTTAAAATAATGTTTTATTGTTTAGACATAATTTAAGTGTTTTTAATGATTATATGGTTATCCACTTTGAATATTATTTGTCACACTAAGAACTTTGGTTTTAGTCAATGGAAGGAACCTGAAAAAATGGTGTTAATGTTGAATATGATAGATAATGTTTTTATGATAAAACTAATTTGTTGATGTCTAGAGTGAAGGATATTGTGATTATGTAAAATAAATTAAAAAAATTTATGATATATAATATTCACTTTAACCAACTCTTGGACACACCAAAAAGATAAGGATAGAGTTTGAAGATATCTCAAGTGGTGGAGACCATGAATGGAAAAATATTCAGTTTATTATATGTTTGGAATGTGTGAAGGATTGCTCTAGAAAATGTCTCAAAGGACAAGAAGATGTTTTATGTGTAGATAATAAGGGAAAAGAGTAATCAATTACTGATGAAAATTGAAATGTTTAGTTAATGTAATAGATGATAATAATAGTCTTCATAAGAAAGGTGTACCTTGTTGACATGAGTCATATCATTTAGTCATTTAACCCTTTATCATTATGGGGTGTTACATTCACCACCCCCTTTAGAGCACAACATACTCATTGTGGGCCCTACATCTCAACCCAGGCAGTGCACCACACTTAAGGTTGGGTACCACCTCTGATACCAAATGTGACAATTGGGTTCCAGTGATAGCACAACCACCCCACCTTAATAAGTCCGTCAAGTCCTGGCCCGCCAGGTACCACCAGTTCCCTCCAGACACATGGTCCCCACCCAAGGGTCCACCCACATGCCTGAATAGGTCATCTGACCAATGATAGTCCCCACAGGCCAACACAAGTCCTTTCAAGTGTGATTTTTCCGTACTCACACACACCGTGAAAAACTTTCCAGAATATCACCCATCCTAATCACTACTCCAAGACAAGCACTCTTAACTGTGGATTTCTAATCAGGTAGGCTCCCGAAAAGGAAGGTGCACCTTGTTGACATGAGTCATATCATTTATCCATTTAACCCTTTATCATTGTGAGGTGTTACATATTTTCTTTAATGTTTTATGGGAATTTATGATATTACCATGTTTTAGTAGAATATATGATAAATGTATCCACATATTTAGTATGTGACATTAAGATCTAATTAAATTTGTTAGGGGGATTAATGACAAGTTAATTTTTGAAATATAGTGACCTTTGTTCTAATTTATTTTATTTAAATTTTGGATAGACTTGGAGGAGAGTTAATATTAACTATTCATGTAATGGATTAATTTGAAATTTGGATGTTATTGGATAACTTTTCCTAAACATATTGGTTTTGGTAAATATGTAGAGACTAAAAGAATAACTTATGGATCTTATGATGATTTTAGTTTGTTAGGCATTAAAAATGCATCATGAATATTTCGTTCATGGGTGAAGTGAAAATTGATCAAATCAGAACCAAAGGATGACATTGTGATTATGATATATATTTTTTGATCCCTAGAAATTTGGGTCCCTTTGAAATTATTGATCTTACCTTGATTGTGCCTTATCATTTTTCACTTCTAACTAATCTCTCTTATGTTCATGATGTGTTTCGTTATCTCTCATGAGGATGAAAATAAATGATCCATCACCTGTAATAAAATCAATGGGCATACTGCTGGATCATGATATTTATTATAAGGAAAAACTACAAGAGACTCTCTATCACATAGATAATGTGTTATAGAATAAGACAACTCATCAGGTCAAAGTTTTATAGGGAAAACACCAACTTGAGGAAGCCTTCAAGAACCTGAGGATGTAATGAGGTAGATGTATCATCAATTTTTTTTACAAAAGTAATGAAATTTTAATAGAGAAATTATTTTTATGGTGGGGTAGAATGTGATTAACCAATTTTTTGTGAATTGTTTTTCCAAATAAATATAATTTCTTCAATATCTTGTGTTATAGAAAACACCATGTTTTAACGTATCATGATAAACTTATTTAAACATGATGGATATAACCTAGAAATTAATTGTGAAGATATGAATACAAATAACCACATTTTGAGAATTAATAAAAAAAAATTATATATAAATGAAGTATATTTATAAATAATTAGTTATGTTTTAGTAAAGTATTTATATTTTTTGACAATACCTTTTTCTTAAAAAATTAAATATAATTGCTTCATGTGAAAAAATAATAAAATTAAAATTTTACACTTTTAGAAAATTTAGTTTAAAAAAATAACTTCATTTTATGAATAAACAATTTAAAATTATCATAGGGAGATTTTATTTTAAAATTTTATGGAAATATTAATTTTTCAATGAATATTTCAAAAGTACTGAATTTTATTAAAAATATATAATTTTATTAAAGAATTTCAAAAGTTCCATATTTTTTAAAAGTGTTATAAATGTAAAATTAGTTCAATTTCATATTTATTAATCATATTTATATCTTTTTAATAAATTTCATATTGAATTATTATATTAAAACCTCTACTACCTATGAAAGTTTTTCTTTGGAAAATAGTTTTTTCATTACGTGTGCGAGTTGAATTGTAAGTTAACATTTACCACTTCTGTAAATGGAATTTGAAAAATTGGATTCCATTTTTTTAATCAAAATCATTATTACTATATAATAATGTCAAATTATTTTTGTTTCAAAATGTATATTAGAAATAGTAATAATTAATTACCGTGATTAAGATCAAGATGGGTTTACTGGGAGGTTAAACTAAAAAGAGAAGTGCCAAAATGACATAAAAAATTGTGTAATACCGAGTGGCAATAAATATTTAGAACTTACTACATTTATATAAATCTCTATGTTCTTTTAGGACAATTTTCCATTAAATTGACCAATATAACAATTCATGTAATGAAAAAGACAAAATGTCACCTTCTCAATTTTAAATTTCAATTTTGTGTTCAAATTAGGGAAAAAAGAAAGATATTAATGAATATTTATGTTCATTTTTAGAAGAATGAAATTAATTTAAGGAGGTTTTTTTTTCTTTTTAGAAATTATATAATTTATTTCAACCTTTAATCAATGATAACACAGTAATTATTTAATTAATTGAAATATAACATCAATGATATTAAAAATATTTAATGTAATATAAATTGATTGAATTATTGTATTTTATAAACATTATATATATATATATATAATTATACAAAATTTTTAAAATTATATATTCAAATTACCCTTTGTGGTAATGTTTTAAAATTCAAATTAAATGAATAGTGTCAAAATTTACATTATTGATATTTTATAACAAATTATTTTTTATTAAATGATTAAAAAATCATAAAAAATATACTTTGGGAAGTTATTGGAATATTTTTAAAACTATCAACCATATTCCATTAATATTCTAATATACCTTTTATAATAATCATATTGACCCCCAAATGTTAAAGACTTTGTTTCCATGGTAAAGTGTAAAACAAGGTTTTGTGTGTTTCATGCTCTTATGTTAAAATAATTGTTAAACACACAATATTTTACTTTTATAAATTATTATTAATATTTATGACTATTGGGAACAAATTATCTAATTCAGATCATTTATTTAGGTTCATAAATGATAAATTACATAGTTAAAAGGTTTAGTAACCATAATGAAAAATAAAATGTTAAAAGTAAGGAAAGTTAGAAGTTAAAGATTTTTTTGAAAAAATGTGTTTATTTATAGTGGAGGTTTGGAGAGACTATATGTTCCCTCCAATCCTTTAATTATAAATTTTGGAGTCACATTGGATGAGATTGACTTTCCATTGTTGAATTATTTTGGGTATTTAAAAACATACCACTTCTCCTCAATTATAAAAGGGCACTTCCTACACTAACTTCTTATCACCTCCTAAGTTATTTGAATCGAAAAAACCGTAAAAAAATCCATACCCAAAATACTTATACATGTTGTAGATCTAATTTTATTCCCTAAATATCATCCCTAGGGTCTATAATATGAGAGAAAAGGTATTTGTTCTAAGAGAAGGTATTTTTAATTCCTATGATCTTTCTTTTTTACTCATCCTCTTACCACCATCATTAATTTCTTAATAGTTCCCATATAATAGCACCATAATCTAAAATATAAATATATTTAATTATATTAATAGAATAACCTATACTAATCTTATATTTTATCAAATGGGGAATGAAACCATTGACCATTTGTATGGTAGACTACCCCCTCACAAACTAATGTAATTACTTTTTAGTGACCACCTCTCATGGATGGATATAATGATGAATATATTATTTATATATTATATATATTATAATATTATAATTTTTATTTATAATGTCTCCTGTACCTTTTTACCTTCCATTTTGTGGGAATGTGATAATGTAGCTTGTGAGCATAGAGGACTACCACCTCACAAAGCGATGTGTTACATTTTTCAAATACACTTTACATAGAAGGTAATAAGGGTAAATTTAATGAATATATATGGTATGAAATTCATAAAAATTAATCCAATCGATATGGAGGCAGAAAGACCTTCTCCTATAATTTTCTTATTGAAAATAAAAGAAACAAAAGTGGAGTCACAAGGGGGTTTTACAAAGACGGGAGTACACATCACCACGTGCATCCGACTCAACCAACTCACCAAAAAGTATCAGTTCCAAAAAAGACCAAATAGAAGTTCCCTTCATAATAGCTCTCTTATAAAGGGAATCAAAAAACTAATTATAGTCTCTATAGACATGTGTCACAACAATAAAAATTTTATCCACAAAATGAAGATATTCGATCCATGTTGACAGAAGTTTTCATTGAAAATTTCTTGTGAGACTTTGAAGAATTTAAATAACCATAGTTGAATCAGATTCCATCCATAAATTCCCCCAACCATGATGAACTGCATACCCTATCCCCATCACTATGGACCAAATCTCAACTTCAATATCATAGAAACTCCCAATAAAATGGTAGAATCTACCCTTAAAAAATACCATATGAGTGAGGAAGACACCACCACAACCCGAAGGTCCCTATGAAACCATCAACATTAATTTTCATCCATTGATAAATAGGTGGTATCCATATTATGAATTTGATCACTAAATGTTATTTTCACCTTCCAGTAATACCAAGAGATATCAGAATAAAAAAGTCGGAAAAATCATTTTTCATAACACCAGTATAGACTTTACCTATAGGCATAACATGATGTGGAATGTCCCTGATTCCATCATATAAAATGAGAGTGATATTATCAAAGGTAAGAGAATTATGAGCCCGATAAATATAAGTAGTGACCATGGCTACAACAACAAAAATAAGATCTTGCACATGGTCACTGTATCCTATAGAATGAACATATCCCATTAACTGATCAAAACGTCCAACATCCAACCTTGAACCAATAATATCATGCACAAAATTATGTAGTATTCATGAAAAATGATTGGATACAAACAAATAATCAATATATTTTTCTATAACTAGACATAGGTAGCAGACATGGTCTGAGAAAATCCTTGCATATTGTAACAACCAATGTAAGGGAAACCTTTTCTTCCAAATTCTACATATAAGTATAAAATAAATAGGTGGAATATAATCATTTTTGTAATCAAGCATCCAAGTAGGTGCCACAACAGATCTATTACAAATGTATCTGTAATATTATTTTATGATGTAAATTCTATTTAGACTAGGATTCCATACCAATGTATTCACATTAGTGTATTTATATCTATACATTTCCAGAATTAGGTAATTGGGTAGCATCCCACAAGAATAAACATTGGAATGAAGTTTAATAATTGATAAATGATTCATTGACTATGGGTTTTCCAGTTCATCAACAATAAAATTTGACAACCAAGTAGTTCACTATCATTTGAGAGAGGAATCCTTACATAACAGTCATTGTGTGGTCTATAAAATATCACTATATGCATTCCTAATGAAAGGAAAAAATTGATGATGTAATGTATAAAGAGTAACCATTGAGGAGTTTATTCCAAAGTATGCTAAATAGAAAATCCTGGGATAGGTCATTGGATGTCAGAAGACTTCTGATGAATTTTTTAATAAGGGTACCATTAAAGAGCCTCAGATACTTGGTACCCATACCTATAATGTTAATAGGTTTGATACACTCATTCCAAGAGACTCTGATCGGCTTCCACTTATGAATTGGTCTAGCCCAGATAAAATTGTGAATCAAAGGTTGATGTTACGTAAGAAGGGTTTTAGGCCATCCATACATAGACAAGGAATAAACACACATGGAAGTGATAACATAGTTAAAAAGGTAGAATCATATAGCCTGAGGCATGGACTTACCTATCCAAGTTTCCATTAGGTTGATAATTCTTAGGTAGATATCTTCTATTTAGCACCTTTTGGTTTTAACATAAAAAAAGAGGTATGACAAGATTAGTGAAAGGTATACCTCCTCTCTTAACCCCAAGCTTCCCTACCACTCCATTTTTTAGTGAAATATGGATCCCTTACCCAAAGAACATAGATGATTTTACCAATATAATAACTTGGCTAGTAACTTCCTCATAATTCTAGAAAACTAATTTTATAAATAAAATGGTGATTTTATCAACTTTCTGAAAAAAGGACATCATCCACGTACAACAGATGTGAGTGTGAAAATATTTCTCTTCCAGCTTTTATTTTACGATAGAAACTGTAATTAACAAGATCATAAAAAATGTTCTCAAATAATCCTCAAATATGGAAAATAGAAGGCTAAATAAGGGATCCACCTATCTCATCTCACTAGTACACCCAAAAAATCCTCTTGGAGACCCATTAATAAGAATTGATAGCATAAAGCTCCTAAGAATAATATTAATCAGATTGAAATAGCTATTTGAGAACCCGTGAATCCTTATAACAACAATAATGAAGATCTATTTTATGATGTCAAATGCCTTGGATATATCAATCTTAAGTTCCATGTTACCATCCCTCACTTTCCTTCTCATTATGTTAACACAGTTAGAGGCCATGAAGAAGAAATTTTGGATATTTCTTCTAGGTACACAACCAAATTTATTGTTAATAAAAACATATTTAGATATCCTCCCAAACTATTTATCAAATTTTTTCTGATCACCTTCTAAATAGTATTACTAATGGAAAAAGGTCTAAAATCTCTTATATGAAGAGAATTATATTTTTTTTGTAATTAAATAAATGAAATTGGTATTGGATGAAAAGGGTATATAAGCATGATAAAAATAATTCTCTAGCCACATATACAATATCTATGAAAATTATGTTGGTTATGGAATCATGATCAAAGTAAAAGGACCGAAAATACCAAATCAAAACATACATGAATAACAAAGTATTTATTACCTGAAACATGTATTTAAAAAGTAATTTTTAATAAACAGAAAATAAATGTTTATAATTAAATTACGTATGGTATGATATATATAATTATGGTTCTTTAATATATGTATAAAAACCAATATTTATTATACAAGAGGTTTTAATGTGTAAAAAGGAAGTTGACACTTAAGGTAAGGGTTTTTGTCTCATTTTTCCTTCTTTGAGACATATGTTTTGTTGTGGACCTATTTTATTTTAAAAGGTGTATATAATACCAATTTAACATGTTATATAATTAATATCAATATATTAATATTATTTTAAAGTCTATTTTTATGTTATTATTTAATGGGGTTTTCGATTCAAAAGTGTCCACATTGGTAAGGGTTTGATGTTATAATCTAATTATTTATCGGAATTATTTATTATTATGTCATAAATGATGATAATTTATGATATGTTTCTCAATAACATAATTATATTTATTATCATATGGTTATTTTTTTAGAATACATATTTCCTTAAATTTTATTCTCTTTATAGACTCAATTTTTCAAAAGAGTATTTTTAATGAAAAATGGATTTTGTTTCTCTCTTCAGTCTAAAAAAAATCTCTCTTACATGTCTATGTTTTCTTAAAACTATTTAAATAAAGTATTTATATTATCTAAAGTTTTTTTAAAGTTATTTTTACATATGTTTTTCTTTTTAATTTTTTTTAAAAGGGAACTTCATATTTTTTTCCAAACAAGGACCATTTGGATTTTACTAAAAATATGAATGGAATACTTGTTTTAACATGTAAAAAATGAATTAAATTTACCACCATCATAGACACTCAATGATCTAAATATTACTTTAAATGATTCAATGTTTATTTTTAATTGAAATTATTTACAAAATATTTTATGAATATTCAGTTTTCAAAAATACTTTTTCAATAAAAGTAATATCCCTCAACAAATTTTTTGAGTGATCTTTCCAAATTATTATTCCATTTAAGATGAAATATTTTGATGTTAATGAAGTTTTAATGGGATATTATCCAATGAAACCATCTTTATTCTTCCACTATGTGGTTTATTTTTTTGATGAAAATATGTGTATAAAACTCCTTCCTTTTCTATGGTTGATACTATGATGAATTTTTTATGAAACCCATTTCTTTTCATGGGTTTTGTTATGTTGAATGTTTTATGATCTTGGGGGAAAATATGTATGTTTTTCATTATATGATAGTGTTTATGTTATAAATGATTATGGTGATTATGTTCTGACCAATGATTGTTGTAATGTTATAACAAAGGATGGTTGTGACCTATATCTCCCCCTAATGAATTAGGTAATGATATGTTATCCAGAAACCTGATTTAATTTTCCCAAGTTTATGCATAGATCTGATTCAATTTCCGTAAGATAATGAGAGTGGTTTATTTCATTAATTAATGAAATGTGTGAGACAAGAATAATTATTTTCTTTTGTGGAGGGGGAGTTTGGGCAACTGCCATTTGGAGGTCACTGTATTTTTTAATCCCTCTCTATAATTTTCCTTCTTCCCCTCTTCCACCCTTCCCTGACCCTGTGAACCTCTCCCCTATCATTCACCTTACCATGACCTTGAGACACCCCTACAACCCCAATACAACCCCATGACCATGAGACGACCCCACAAACCTACCACTTCACCACGACGTCAGATTGTCCTACTACCGTCGAACACTCCCATCCCTGTTTCAGCCCACGGTCGAGCCCTCCCGTTCAGCCTCTGTTGAACCCTACTAACACATCATGACCTACAGTATAATCCTCCTGCCTCTGTTGAGTCATCCCTTCTTTGTTAAGACATCCTTCCCCTATCAATCCTAGCTATCAAACCCCTATCATCGAGATCCTTTGCATCATGGATCCACAATCCAGTCTCTCCCCTTTACCCATGGTAGAGTTCTATGCCAGTATGTCATTCTTTAACATGTGCAATCTAGTAGCTCATTCATGAAAATAAATACTAAGAGAGGTAATGAAATTAAGATTTCATAATTTTGGGTTCTTGTATCATTGAATGTGAAGTATAAACCTTGAAAATATTGGTCAAAGTATTTTTCACCAAAAGTTATAATAGAGGAAGATGGAAATATATTAGTCATTATTCTTCTGATATATTGATAGACCAAGGTTGAGAGAACATCAATCCAGTACTAGTGAGAAGTTATTATAAAGTTTATATTTCTATATTCCATAGACTTTTCTAAAATATATTGAACCTACAATGCAATGCTGCATAACTTAACAATCCATGTCAAGTGTGAAGTGTTATATAGACTTTATAAATGAACTATGTTACATTTCAAGGGTAACATTTTCTCCCTTTTTAATATGGAATCACTAAAAGCATTTCAGATTTTTAGAAATACTTGTCCAAATACGGTTTGCTCTTCAATTTCCAATTATTACATATAATTATTGTTCCAAAACACATTTCCATTGAAAATAAATTTTTTCATGAACTCCTTTCAATTTTAGTAGTCTCTCATAACACCCACCACCCATAATACACATCACGTAATGATATTTTCTAATGGAATCTTAAAAGAACATACTTTCCTCAAAATATACCATCCATACACCAATTTTAGTGCACATAACAACATTAATCCAGGACATCTACCCACACCACTACATAGGTGATCTGTAAACATGAGCGTGACAGTTAAACACCAAAAAATTACACTATATTTTTACCACAAAATAAATGGATGAATAATAAATGAATATTTAATTTTCATATATCAAAGGGTTCTTAGGATTAACATAGGACTATGTTCACCATATTACACGAGTGAAGGATTACTATATTACACAAGTGATCCGATGTTTGCTCGTTTGTTTTTTTGTAATTGTATGACACGAGTTTTAGAAATTGGTTCCTCCTTGTTGAAGTAGAAGAAAATATATATAGAGATGTCACAATATTACAAAAATTGTATGTTTTTCTAAAAAGATAACATGCAATCAAATACTTGTACAATTTTCTATACATCTAGGTGGAAGTCCAGTGAGATTAATAAAGGTAGTCATATTCTTCCTAGTAGGGTCTTGAATCAAGGGAGACAAGTTGCTTATAAAGAGATGCATTATTTCTCTCTGAAATAGAGCCTGAAGAGATTATTCATGTAAGATAATATTTCTAAATTTATTACTAGGGATTTAGAGAGAAAAAAAGGTTGATAAATTAACTCACTTGAGAGATTATTTGGTATGAAAAGAGTTTGGTCAAAGACATCCAGAATTTTCCCTAGATGATCGTAACATTCAACTGGGTTTAGGAGCAGATGGTTTTAGCCTATTTAGGTCTATAGTTTGTTTGAAAAATAGTACATGTCTTGTGGTGTTGGTTCCATACAACTTTCCCCCATGGGAATGTTTAAAGCAACCATTTTTGTTACTTTCAACTCTAATTGATGGACTGAGAGGACCTGGTGATAATATCAATGTTTATATGAATCCTATGATTGATAAGTTTCATGAATTTTGGGAAGATTTTTTAATGAAATTTTAATCGGAAAATAATGAAATAATTAGTCACTGGGCCATTTTATAATAGAGAATTAATTATTTCCCAGTATATTCTAACTTTTTAGGTTAGAGTAAAATAGTAGAATTAGCTTTCCCTTGTTGTAATAAATGTAAGAATACTATATGGATTAATAACTATAGAAAGTGGGCGTATTTTTGTCACAAAAAATTTCTTCCTCTATTACATAGGTTTAGAAAAGACAGTGTGTCGTTTGATGAGAATAGAGAGCATAACCCATCGCCACAATTAATTTTTAAGGTTCAAATTCATGAACAAATTGATCAAGAAAATGTATATACAATGTATGATTTTAAAGATTTATTAACTTCTTCATTGCCTTCTATTTCTATGGTAAATAGACATTTGGGTCATAATTAGAAGAAATGAGATATAGTTTTTCAAATTTCCTTATTGGAAATATAGTATTTTAAGACATAATTTGTATGTGATACACACTGAAAAAAAATGTATGTGATAATATACTCTGCACCATTATAGGGGTTAAGGGAAATTCAAAGGAAAATGATAATTATCGACGTGATTTTCAAGAAATGGTATTGAAAAAACCGTTACATTTACAGCCGGGTGATGGTAATTGAGAATATTTTCTTACTTCATAGTATATAATGACTAAAAAATAGAAACAAACATTTATATCTATTTTGAGGATCGTCAAGGTGACATATGGTTATTTCTATAATATTTACAAGCATTCCAATATAATGAGCATAACATTACAAGGGTTTAAAAGTAATGATAATGATATATTACTTCAATAGTTAATTCCTATAGTAATTTGTGATTTCTTAATTATAAAGGTTGGTGAGCCGTTGATTAGAGTTTTTAATTTTTTAGATAGATATGTTCAAGGAATCATCACATGAGTGAGTTGAAAAAGCAGCAGGATAATATTGTACATTCACTATGTCACATGGAGAAACTAGTTTCTTCATCTTTTCATGATGTCCTGGTTCACTTAACTGTGCATTTAAATATTGATGTCATTGATGGATATCCTATGAAATTCAAGTGGATGTATCAAATAGAGCGATACTTAAATACATTGAAATGGTATGTGCGCAATAGAGCTCAGCCGGACGCTTCAATTTCCAAGGGATATTTAATGGATGAGTGCACTAATTTTTATGCTCTATATATTGATAAGGTTGAAATGAAGTCAGATAAACCCTCCCAGAATGATGGTGGTCTAATTAAAGATGGGATAACATTTCATATTCACAATAATGAGTGGGTTCAAGCTCATTGATATGTTTTGTTCAAAAATCCATTAGTTATGTCATTGATATAGAATGTTTCATACTTGATGTGTCTTATATTTCTATATGTTTTTTATTACTTACGTTTTATTGTATTGTAATTTAGGATTCATATCACTTAGTTGAAATGTGAAAGGCCTCGTGCAACTGACTATCAACTCCAAAAATATCATTTCAACACATTTCATGAGTGGTTCAAGACTCATGTATGTATAAATAATTGATTTAATATTTTTATAGTGAAACTTCGTTGTATTTTCACATTATTTTATCCATTGAACTATGTGAAATTTACAGATTCAAAGGATGTGTGATTTAAGTACCCAAACTATGACTGAAGAACTCAACTAAATAGATGACGATCCATTTTTATAGATCAACTCTACAAGTATTTAGATGATAACAGATTCTGATTCTATATTAGCGATGTTGACGTGAAATAACCCACACAAAACAGTGGTTTTGGTTGTTCATTTGTTGATGCAGGTTATTATTATGGATTTCTGAGTGATATTATTGATGTTATTTATGGTGGTGTATTAAAAAAATATTATTAAGCTGTGATTGGGTCAATACGGTTCGTGGAACGAAATTTAATAACTTCCTATTTACATTTGTAAATATTAACAATAAGCTATATAATGATGACATAGTAAGCAATGATCCCTTCACACTGAAATCGCAAGCAGTGAATGTTTACTTTGTTGGCATTGATTTTTATTGGAACGTTGTGGGGATGTTTTCTAGAAGAAGGGATTTTTTATTGACTGAGAGGAACTTGATATTGTTGCCTTTCCTGATCAAACACTTGACCAAACAAAAATAGATATATGAGATGAGGATATACAATGGGCCAGAGAGACAATTGAATAAGATATGATAGACTCCAAGATTAGTGAAAAATTGTAATTATTTTCCAATTTAATGTTTATACAAATATTAATGAGTTATAAGTACAAAAATATCACGATTTAACAATATTTTTCATTAATGTAGGTATGTTATAGGTTGATTAGATTGGTTAACATGTTGTTGTCAGTTTGTATGTTTTCATTTTTCAAAATTTATTTATTATTATTTTTTGTGTATATTTCTCTAATTTTTTTTATTTTTTAATTAATTTTTTTTATATTGTAATTTCATTATGATTTTTTTATCAGGATCTAGTGCGTCTTCCAACAGACATTGCGGTCCTTGTAGAGGCATTCGATGTGGGAACTCTGGAGCCCGATTGGATGTGTCATTCAATAAAACACTACATCCAGTTAGAGAAGGTGAAACTGTATTGATTCATCAGTTTGGGGATATGTTAAAAGACCCACATATATTCCCATTGATGACTCATGACTAGACTTCTTTCCTCCCGGATATGATTTAAATGTTATAGAGGGAGGTTCAGGTAAATTCAATGATTAATTTTTTATGATATTGTTTTATTATTATCATAGCTACTTAGTATTTTTAACAGGATAATCTGACATCCTATCCATATGATTTTTGGGAAGTATGTATCGCCAAATGATAAAAATTATGGAAGGATTACAATGGAAGGGTGAAGAGAGATCACTGGATAGAATTTTCGTGTGTTCTAGACATTCTACAGTGAGTCCCTCCGGGCATTCTCCACATGTCATGGCATGATTTGGTTTCATTTTGGTCGATTGAGGTGATGACGGTAAAATTTATTACTTTTAATATATCAAAGAATAATTTTTCATATATCTATCGACTGAATACGTTGAATATAGACTGATTCAGCTCGCCATTCATGTAATCAGGCAATGCAGGGCACACCTCCCAAACTTGGTACTCGAAATGCGTCACACCTCAGACATGATGTAAGTTTATAATTCACTATTATTTTATATATTGAAAATATTTTAGTATAAAATGAATTTAAATATGTATATTTTGGACCCCATTATATTAGTAACACTAGCGAGGTGAGCCGACCGATCATATGTTAATATGGGTGAGGACTCATAGGGTGGGTGATCCCGATGTTGCTGGTGTTATAGTAAAAAAATTATTTAGTAAAAACTGTAGTTTTATTTCATAGAAATTATCCATATTTTTTCATTAATTCATTATGTATATTCTACATGCTCAATTTGACACTCAGTTAGCAGAGTTTCAAGAGGATCAACGTCGAAATATTGTGCACAAAGATGAGATATTTCAGTGTGTCACTAGACATGATGGTCATGATTATTCTTTGACATCTGTCAGTGGTGTCCCACAATATGCAGTAGTTACAGCAGAGCCGATGGGTGCATGCAGAGATGCAGGGGTGCAAACACAGATTGAGATAGATGCTTCTATGTAGGCTATGCAGTGCAGTACGAATGAGCAGTTTCAGTAGTTACATGCAGAGTATGAGGATGGATTATCCTAGATGACAGTATGTATCAATGAAGTGATGAAAAAATGTCCTTTTGATGGTACACAATTGGTTCCACTGGTAAAAAAGTAAAACAACCATACTCATATTGACTTTTTTTGATAAGTTTAAGATAAATAATATATATATATATATATATATATATATTGTAGGTTCAGAATATAGCTGGTGGATATCGCAGTGCGATAGGTGATCTAGATGAGGATGAAAATCATGCATGAGATAATTTACATTACCATTTCAATATCAAACATGAATTATTAATTAATAATTATTCCAGAACCTTTTTTTCTATTTACAACACAATGTTTTATTATTTAATCCTTGTGATTTAATTCATTCTTTTAAAGTATACTAGATTGTTAATGGTCAGATCTATAGAAAAAAATCCTCTTAATGAATTGAAATCATAGGAAAACAGTCTGATTATTATTCATGATGTGTACGGGGAGAAGAAACGTCAATCGGACGTGATGTTTGCACAACACAATAGAATATGTATTTTTAAGGATTTAGTACCCTTTAAAAAGGTGTGTCTGGTGGTAAAAACCAGTCGAATGACCTCATAATTCCATGAATTTAGATAACATGAACTCTTTATTGAATTGTAAAATGGTCAGGTAGATAGTATATCAATCAGAGGTTTTGTTTGACTGTGGTGATGAAAAATGCAATTTCAGTGTCATAAAACACAAAAACGGATGTTTAAAGGTCATATCCATAGAAAATGACCCCAATAATGACTTATAATCAGAGGAAAACTGTTTAATTATTATTCTTGATTTATACTAGGTAACATAACATTAATTGGTTGTGTGGTGTGTGTGGTATGACTAAATATGTTGTTTTTAATTGTTTGATGCCCTTTAAAATGGTGTGTCGGGTGGTCAAAACCAGAAGAACAATATTATAATGGCATAAAATTAGACTACAAAAACCATCGAGTGAATTTTAAAATGTTCAGGTAGATGTTACATCAATTGGACGTGTCTTTTGACCATAGTGACGGAAAACACAATTCTGGGGTCATAAAACACAACAATGGATGTTTAAAGGTCAGATGCATAGAAAACAGCCTCAGAAAGACATGAAATATTAGGAAAACCATCTAATTATTATTTATTATGTGTAAGAGGAGACGAAATGTCAATCAGACATACAGTGTGTGTGGTATGACTGAATATGTGGTTTTTAACGGTTTAATGCCCTTTGAAAATGTGAATCGGGTGGTCAATACTAGTCGAAAGACCACAGAATTCCATAAAATCAGATGAGAAAACCATTGAGTTAATTTTGAAATGGTTGGGCAGAAGTTACATGAATCAATGTTGTCTTTTGACTTTGGTGATGGAAAATCCAATTTAGGTGTCATAAAACACTAAAACGAACGTTTAAAGGTTAGATGCATAGGGAAAAAACCTTGGAAATATATAAAATCAAAGGAAAACTGTATAATGATTACACTTTATGTGTATGAGGAGATGACACATAAATTTTATATGTGTTGTGCGCGGTATGAATGAATATGTGGTTTTTAATGGTTTGGCGCCCTTTAAAAAGGTGTGTTAGGTGGTCAACACCAGCTGAACAACCTTAGAATGCCATGAAATCAGATGTCCAAAATCATGGAGTGAATTGTGAAATATTTTGGTATAAGGTACATCAATTAGATGTTTCATTCGACCACGGTGATGGAGAACTCAATTTTGGTGTCATAAAACACCAAAATGGATGTTTAAAGATCAGATCCCTAGAAAACAACCTCAGAATGAATTTTAATCATTATATAATAGTATAATTTTTATTCATGATATGTATAAGGAGAAAAAATTTCAATCATACATGTGGTGGGCACAGTATGAATGAATATTTGTTTTTAAGGGTTTTTCGCCCTTTAAAAAGATGTCTTCGATGGTCAAAATAAACCGAATGACCTTAGAATTCCATGAAATCAGAGAAAAACAACCGTTGAGTGAATTCTAAAATGGTTGAGTAGATGTTACTTCAATTTAAAGTTTTGTTTGACCACAGTGATGGAAAACACAATTTCGGTGTCACAAAACACCAAAACAGATGTTTAACACTCAGATCATTAGAAAAAATTCTGAGAATGACTCGAAATCACTAGAAAACTATCTAATTATTATTTGTGATGTGTATGAGAAGAAGAAATTTCAATTGGATGTGCAGTGTGCATGGTACACCAGAATATGTGTTTTTAAGGGGTTTTCACCCTTTAATATGGTGTGTCGAGTGGTAAAGACCAACCAAATAAACTTGGAATTCCATAAAATCAAACGAAAACAACTGTTGAGTGAATTGGGAAATGGTCGGGCAGACTATAAATCAATCAGATGTGTTGTTTGATTGCGGTGATAGAAAACAACAAAATGAACTCAGAATGCCAAATGAACTCAAAATTCAATGAAATCAAAGAAAACAACTGATGAGTGAATTGAGAAATGGTCAAGCATAATATACATCAATCAGAGATTTCATTTGACTGTGGTGATGGAAAACACATTTCTAGTGACATAAAAAAATAAAATAGATGTTTAACTGTCAAATCCATAACAAACATCCATAGACTAACTTGAAATCATTGGAAAACCGTCAAATTAATATTCTTGATGTGTAAGAGGATATGAATCATCAATCGGATGTGAGGTGCGTGTGGTACGACTAAATACGGGTTTGTAAGGGTTTGGACACCTTAAAAATGCACATCTGGAGGTTAAAACCAACAGAACAACCATGGAATTCTATGAAATCAGGAGTAAATAGAAATTGGGAGAATTTTAAATTGGTTGGGTAGAATGTATGTCAATCGATGGATTTATTTGATCGTGTTGATGGAAACCACAATTATGGTGTTATAAAAAACCAAAATGGATGTTGAAGTGTCAGATTCACAGAAAATGTCTTCAAAATGACTTGATATCATTATAGAAACACCTATTTTTTATACGTGATGTGTAGAAGGAAATGTCCTATCAATCAAACATGTGGACTACATGGTATGACTGAATATGTGGCTTTTAAGGGTTTGATTCCCTTTAAAAAGGTGCGTTGGGTGGCCAAAACTAGCCGAACGACCTCAGAATGCCATGAAATATGATGATAACAACTGTGGAGTGAATTGTGAAATTGATAGGCAGAAGATATTCCAATTGGAGGTTTCACTTGACCGTGGTGATGGAAAACACAATTCTGATTTCCTAAAACACAAAAAACGGACGTTTAAATGTCAGATCAATAGAAAAAGACCTCATAATGACTTGAAATCATTGTAAAACCATCTATTTATTATTTTTGATGTTTATGAAGAGACGACATGTCAATCTGACATACGGTCTAAATCGTATGACTGCACATCTGAATTTTAAGGGTTTGGAACCCTTTAAAAAGGTGTGTCAGGTTGTCCAAACTAGAAGAACGACCTCATAATGCCATGAAATCAGACAAAAACAACTATGGAGTGAAATTTGAAATGTTTGTGTAGATGGTAGATCAATTAGAGGAGTTGTTTGGCCGTGGGGATGGGAAATGAAATTCCAGTGTCACCGAACACTAAAATAGACATGTAAAGGTTAGATTCATAGAAAACGACCTCATAAAGACACAAAATCATAGGAAAACTGCCTAATTATTATTTTTCTTATGTACAAGGAAATGAAATGTCAATTAGACATTTGGTGTGCGCAGTACGACAAACAATGTGCTTTTTAACGGGTTAACACACTTTAAAAGGTGCGTCGTGAGGTCAAAACTAGCTGAACAACTTCAAAATTTCATGAAATCAGACAAAAACAACCATGGAGTGTATTTTGAAATGTTCAGGTAGACGATATGTCATTTAGATGTGTCTTTTAGCCACATTTAAGGAAAAGGCATTTCTGGTGTCATAAAACCCCAAAACAGGCTTTTAAAGGTCAAATCCCTTGTAAACGATCTCAGAATAACTGGAAATCATAGGAAAATAGAAAAATTATACTATGTGATGTGTAAGAGGACATGAAATCTCAATAAGACAAGCGGTGTGTGTGGTACGACTGAATATGTGTTTAAAGCTTTTATCACCCTTTGAAAAGGTTCTTCGGGTAGTCAAAACTAGCTGAACGACCACAGAATGGCATGAAATTAGACGAAACAAACTATGGAGTGAATTGGGAAGTGGTCGGGTAGACGGTACGTTATTCATAGGTTTCATTTGACCATGGTGATAGAAAACACAATTCCGATGTCGTAAAACACCAAAAGGACTTTTAAAGGTTAGATCCATAGAAAACGACCTAAGAATGAAATGAAATCATAGTAAAACCATCTAATTATTTTTCATGACATGTACAAGGAGAATAAAGGTCAATAAAAAATGTGTTCTGTGTGATTTGACTGAATATTTGACTTTTAAGGGTTTAATGCCCTTTAAAAAGGTATGTCGTGATGGATCGGATCCCTCGGCCCAGCAATATTGTCCGCTCTGGCCCAGTTGCTATCCCAGGCCTCACGGCTTTAAAACGCGTTGCTGAGGGGAAGGTAGGCACGAGAATTTCAAGCACCCACCAATCTCCCTCCACAACCGATGTGGGATTGGTTACCGGGGCACAGGCGCCAACAATCCTGGCGGGGGCCCAACAATCCTGGGCCCAGGACACAACATCCCCCCCCCCCAAGCCCACACCGGTCCCGAGACCAACCACCCTCTGATACCAATTTATAGGTCGGAAAAAAGACGAGGGAAGAAAGATGGCAAGAGGGGGGGTGAATTGCCTTTTAAAAAATTGATTAACAAATTAAAATCAGAGTTGAAAGTGCAGCGGAAATAAAGAGGCAAGACACAAGAATTGATAACGGAGTTCGGCCAAAAACCCGGCCTACGTCTCCGCTCCCAACTCAACCGTTGAGAGATTCCTACCGCTTGCTTTTCAATGGTTTTAGCAAGAAACCCACTAGGCTTTGAGGTATCACTTGGACCTATTACAGCTTGCTTTTGGTGGTTGAGCAAGAACCCACTTGCTTTTAATGGTTTAGCAAGAACCCACTATCCTTCTTACAGGTGAAGGATAGCTCACCTATGTCTCAAGCTATTTAAAGGAAAGCTTGACAACCTCTTCACACCTTAGTGGTGATGTGAAACCCAAAAGAAAGGGAGGATGATAAAAGGTTTGGGGTTTGTAGGCACAAACCCAATTTTAAGCTCAAAATAAATAATGCAATAAAAAACCGTATTTTGAGAAGCCTTGGGCGCCTTTGATTGGATGGAGATGTTGAAGGCTGCTTCCAAGCTTCTTTGGAGGAGCTCCTTGGATGTGGAAGTTGTTGGAGCACTTGAGGTTCCTTTGGAAGAAGTCGCCGGAGGTTGGCCAAATGATACAAAATATGTCTGTTGGCTTCACAAGTGTTCCGGGTAGTTTCCGGGGCTTCCTTGGCCTTTATTTATAGGCATGGAACCCTTGGGGAGGCTTCGGAGCCGTTGGAGAAGTCCTCGGAGCCGTTGGAGCCCAAAAGAGGGTTGACTGGTCAAAGCCAACGACTAGTTTGACTGGGCTACCGGCTGGCCGGTACAGCTCCACCGGCTGGCCGGTGCCTTGGCAGAGGAGGAGAATTCTGGTCCAGGCTCTACCAGTCGACCGGTGGAGGAGCCACCGGCTGGCCGATGGCAAGACAGTAGCAAACACTATTTGGGTTGGATGCCACAGGTCGACCGGTGACAGAGCCACCGGTCGACCGGTGGAACCTGGCAGTGGGCAATGCCTCTGCCCGTTCCACCGGCTGGCCGGTGCTATCACACCGGTTGGCCGGTGGACTGAATTTCAGTCCACTTGATGTGCTTCATGGCCCATTTCCTTGGAAAGCTTTTGCCTATAAAACAAAAACACTTAAAACAATGTTAGATAAACATGAAAGTGATTGTGATCATGAAAATTAAACCACGAGGGGATACGAGAGGTACAACAATATCCCCCTATTTTGATGATCACAATCACCGAAACAATTAAAGTAAGAACATAAATTGAAGGAATGCTTTTAATGAATAAATAGAAAATAAATGCTAAGTATGATCAAAAAGGTTTCTCCCCCAATCAATCAAGAAATTTTCTCCCCCTTTGTGATTATCAAAATAGAATGGGGCATAAAACTTGATTAAGGGAATGCTTTGAAAAACAAGATTTGAGAATTGAAAAATCAATTGAAATTTTTGAAATTTGAAAAGATTTGAATCAAAAATTGAATAACAGTTTAGAGTTGAAATTGAAAGTTTGAAAGTTCTTAAACAAACCTAACTCCCCCTAAATAGAAAGAACTAATCACCGGGGAGAGGGATTTTGAAAAGAGATGATTTTAGGCCCGGAGAGACTCGCAAGAAGGGATTTTTCAATCCAAACTTGTCTCATAGCGGGTCTTCTCCTATAAAATTCATCGGAATAAAAAATCGATTTGGGCCTACCATACCGGCCGTTTTGGCAATTACATTCATATATCATGTGCCCGGGTTTTTTCCAATAATTACAAAATTTAAATTCGGAGCTCCCCCTTACAAAAATAGTGGGTGCATGGGAGGAGGAAGCTCGGTTGGTATATCCTAGCCCTTGGGTGGTTCTAGATATACGTTGGGAACCTAGGAGATTGTTCAAATTTTGTTCCCCTTGGGTGAACTTAGCTAGGGTCTCCCTTAGGTCTTTGATGGTGGATTCCATGGAATCAACATTTGGAAAATTTTGGATTTTGAGGGACATCTCCTCCTTCTCTTTGAGAAGTTGGTCTTTTTCGGAGGAAAGTTTTTTGAAAGACTTTTTTAAAGCAACGAATTTTGAAGAGAGTTCGTGAAAACCATTTTCAAGTTGGTCTCTAGCGTGTTGGAGTTCTTCATATGACAAATGATTGAAAGAATTTGAAGAACTAGAAGACGAGGAAGAAGAGTCGGAAGATGATACCTCATGATTTGCCATTAGGCATTTTTTACCTTGGTCGCTCGAGGAGAAGGAGGAGAATGAAGAGGTGGAGCTATCACTCCATGTTGCCTTTGAAGCCTTCTTCTTCTCCTTTTTCTTGGCCCTTTTCTTGTGGAGTGGGCAAGCGGGCACGGATTTTTCATCGGGTTCTTGCTTGTGAGCGGGTTCTTGCTTGTGAGCGGGTTCTTGCTTTGGAGCCTTGCTAGTACCTTCATGGGTAAGTTCTAAAAGCTTCCAAATATCATGAGAAGATGTGCAAGAAGAAATATGATCAAAAACATTACGATCTAACCCACAATGTAGATCATTCATGGCTTTTCCATCAAGCTCGAAATTTGCAATGTCGGCGGGGGTCCATTTAGACTCATCGGGAGAAGAGAGCGTAAAACCATGCATAACAATTTTAAAAATTGGATAACCAATGCTTTTAAGAAAGGTTGACATGCGGGTTTTCCAAAAAGTATAATCGGCTCCATCAAAGAATGGAGCACGATCCAAAGAATGACCTTCGGGGGATTGAGAGGAAGAAGCGGTAGAAGCCATCAAAAAAAAAAGGATCTTTAATTTGAAACCGGTTAGGGAATTATTCAAATATGTCCTCTGATACCAATTGATAGGTCGGATCCCTCGGCCCAGCAATATTGTCCGCTCTGGCCCAGTTGCTATCCCAGGCCTC